>CAUYPK010162745.1:0-16965 GCA_963574355.1 Loris lydekkerianus | reverse complement strand
GCTGGCCCCCTATGCGGGGGGTGGCAGGGTTCAAACCCTCCCCCGGCCAAAAAATGAAAAAAAAAAAAAAAAAAAAAGAGAGAGAGAGAGAAGAAGAAAAAAAAAAACCTATGTTTTCCCCTTTCCTTCTCTTTCCAGCCTCAGACAGCGTGGGGCCCAGCGCCTCCCTCCACCCCTGCCCACTTCCAATCCGAGAAGAAGCCATTGCAATTCCCTTTTGGCAGAAGGCCTGCTGGACAAGGTTTATCCTACACTTTGGACTGTGTTCACTAGTTCACACGTGCAAAGCCTGGTTCCCCTTAAACAATAGAGATTTATTGCCACCATTCACGTGGAGTTAAGGAAGATAGGGATCTCCTAACACAGCCCAGCCTCCCGGGGCCTGGCTCTGGGGGCTCGCTCCGGGACGGATGCAGACTCTGGCGCCTCCCGCTAACTGGCAGAATGCGCGTCCTGGCCCTCCTCTGTGGCCCTGGAACTTTCTGTGCGTCTCTTAGTCTCTGAATCATGGCCCCATCTCTTAATCAGTCTCTGAATCATGGCCCCGATCTTGTCCTTCTTTTGGGTTGCGGGTCTGGGTCTTCCTCAGCCCCTGCAAGAGACATCTTTGCTACCTCACTGGCCACTGCTGAAAGGGCACCATGGTTCGCAAGGGGGTAGATCCACGAACGTGCCCCTTCCTCCTTTCTGCGCACACAGTCCGAGGTGCAGAGCCCGGTGGAGGGACGATGTGCAGGCGGGCGGGGAAGGGGCGATCCGGGCAGGGTTTACAGCTCGAGTGGGCGAGGCGGAGGCTGGGAACGGTGGCGTGAACCGCACACTCACACACCCACACACCTCCTCCCACGGGGGCGTCACTGTTTGTCCCCGACCCTGGTCCCCTCTCCTCCTCGCAATGACAAGGACATCGGGCTTTGCCTGCTTTTCCATGCTTTGCTTGAGAGCTTTTGTCACAGGGAGGTGGGAGAACAAGGCAGCCGACAACACGTCGCACGGTGACTTATGGCACACACACTGGCTCCGGGACGGTGACCTCCCCGCGGTCGGGTTTCGGCGCCCCGGGGCTGCAGCACAGCGAGCGCGGGTCCCGCCAGGGGCCGCCGCAGAGGGACAGCGCCGAGCGCATGGAAATTTCCACCGCCCGGCAGAGCTGCAGAATTGCGTCTCATTGGCCGGGTGGGGGGTGTTGTCTGTCCCCGCGTGGGTGCGGAGATAAGATTAGCCGGGGAGTCCTCCGCAGTGGGCTCTGCAGGGCTCTGATTAATCAGGTCAGCCGGGCCAGGGAGGGGAGGGCAGGGCGGGTGGGAGCCTGTTTTCAAACCCAGCTTAGCCGCAGCCTCGGATGTCCCCTTTCTGAGCTGGGAGCGCTCCAGTGAGCAGGGAGGAGACAAGAACAAGCCTTAGAGTTTACCTCTCCTGGTAAAATTCCCGTAAAAACCACCGCAAAATAAGATTCTCAGCGCTAAAGCCCCGCCCCGCCCCCATCTCTCCCACCCCTCAACTGAGCCAAGGCTGAAGCCAGCCCCCTGGTCTCTTTCTGGCCCAGACATTTAAACCTTTAAGCATGCTCTGCCATCCACAGATGCAGTGAGAAATTCAGAACCAACTCAGCACTTCCCCCACCTCCAGGCTCCATCGGGAAATGCAGGTGGGAAAAGAAAAACAGAGCCAGGGAGAGTGGACCTTTTTGTCGTGGAAGAATTAGCTGAAATCCCCACAGTGACACTAAAATGTGCAGCAAGACAGGGAATCTGTATTCCTCAGTGTGCGTAGATTGTCCCCATAATGGAATTTAAGCGCAAGCCAGTAAGGCTGACTTATAATCTAAAATAGCGCCCTTCTTCTGTTTTCTCCTGAAGTTTCTGAGTTCGGAGGGTCCTTTCTGGGAGTTATAGTTAAATCTACCAGCTCTGGCCCTTTGGAGGTGTGTGGTAAGTGAAGGAACGCTGGTCCCCGCAGGCAGGGTCCCTAGAGTGACAGCAGTGTGAGTTCGGTTCCTAGTGCTGGCTGTCTTTTTCTTGTCATGTGACTTTGAACCACTCATAATTTTTTTGAGTCTCAACTTCCTTGTTTTTTATAATAATGAGGCTAATAGGTCCCTCAGAAAGTAAAACACGGAATTACCCTGTGAGCCACTCCTAGGTATGATTCCACTCCTAGGTATGATTGAAAATAATTGAAAACAGTACCCCAAACAGGTACTTTCTCATGAATGAATGTTCAAGGCAGCACTATTCACAGTAACCAAAGATATCCAAGTGTCCATCAATGAATGAATGGTTAAACAAAACGCAGTGTCTCCACGCAATGGAATATTAGCCATGAAAAGGACAGCATAAATGAACCTCAAAGAGATCATGTTAAGTGAAATGGGCCAGACACAAAAGGCCATGTACTGTAGACTCTGATTATAAGATACATCCCAAACTGGTAAACCAACAGAGACAGAATGAAGTTTGTGGCTGCCAGGGGCTGGGGGAAGGAAGAAACAGGCACCAAACAGGTTCTCTTTGGGATGGTGACATGTTTTAAAACGAGATAGAGGTGGTGGTTGCAAAACATTGTGAAGATACTAAGTTCCACCACAAATGAGCATGTTAAAGTGGTTGATTTATGGTACATGAATTTCACTTCAATTAAAAAATATGTTCATCAGTGCCGTGGCTCATGCCTGTAATCCTAGCACTCTGGGAGGCCAGGGCAAGTGGATTGCTTGACCCAGTCTCTACTAAATATAGAAAAATTAGCCAGGTGTGGTGAAAGGCACCTGCCGTTCCAGCTACTGGAGAAGCTGAGGCAGGAGGATCACTTCAGCCCAGGAGTTTGGGTTTGCAGTGAGCTGGGCTAACACTGCTGCACTCTAGCCCAGGGCCACAGAGTGAGACTCTGTGTCCCAAAAACAAACAAACAAAAATGTAAATATATTAACAGGGGCTAATAATAAAAATGCCTGCCCCTGAGGAGTCAATGTGACCATCTTTATAGAGATACACAACTTTATACTTTATACTTTATAGAGATACACTCTCTCTTCTGACTCCCTCTACCTTATTACAAGAGTGGGTAATTATCTCTTTTTAAAACTTTCAGTTAAAACTCAGGCAACCTGAGGCTCACCCAGCACCAACTGTAGCATCAAGCAGGAATAGGAACATTATACAGTCCTGAGGCTGCTCGGGCTTGGAGGCTGCAACCATATGGATTGGTGAGAACAGGAGTTGGCTTCATACTATTGACCTAAATAAACCCCAGGGCCAGAGCACTACACAGTTAAAAACAAAATAAATCTAACACACACACACACACACACACACACACACACACACACACACACATAAGAACAGTGCTGTGGTGGCTGCTCAGGCTAGGGGCCAGGCTGCTAGGCTGGATGGAATCCGCCCCAGTTCTGCCACCTTCCACGTGGGAGACCTTACCTAGGCACTTGCCAAGTGTTGATTTTCTACCTAATAAATGGGGCTTAACACAGGGGTCCTCAAACTTTTTAAACAGAGGGCCAGTTCACTGTCCCTCAGACCGTTGAAGGACCGAACTATAGTTTTTTAAAAAAAACGATGAACAAATTCCTATGCACACTGCACATATCTTATTTTGAAGTAAAAAAAACAAAATGGGAACAAATAGAATCACACCACCTCATGTGGCCTGCGGGCCGTAGTTTGAGGACCCTTGCCCACATAGGGCTGCTGTCAAGATTAAGCTAATTGATTCACAGGCTAGAAATAGAATATGTGCTCAACAAATGTTAGCTAGTGTTACTGAGGAAAATATGCCAGATGAAAAGAAAGGCTGGGTGGTTTGTTCTCTACTGGGGGTCTGGCTGAGTAAAGAAGACTGAGGGGCTCTTGGAGTATTTAAAGCAAAGGGGGAGAGAGAGAGCTGTGAAGTTACTTAAAACAACCATAGAACATTGCAGGGCAGGCTGTAGGCAAAGGAAATTGGGGGTCAGAGGTCAGTGACAAGAAAGAAGAGAGGTCCTAGGGAAGATCTGAATATAAAGCAAGGAGGAAGCGGCAGATATTGGGGGTAACTGAGATTAGGGATGACGTGGAATTCAGGAGTCCCCGCAAGACACAGTTGTAACAATGAAAAGTGTCTCTGAAATTTTGTCCCCTACAACAGGGCACTTGGGAATCCAGCTCTCAAAGCAAAATCCTCTGTGCCAAGTGGCTCTCCAAAGGAAAACCAGTAATAATATAAACTTAATAGAGATAGAGACCTCCACACAGGTGTCCCTCAACCTTTTGTCCAATTCTGACGTAAGTTGAAAGTCCCATCAGAAGAGTGAACCTTTCTGCAAATCAGAGAGAACACGTCGGGAGTCTGGGAGGAAGAGCCGTGGGGCTTCACTGGGACGCATCTTCAGACTTCAGTCTTCCATGTACACGTTCTATTAACTGTCGACAGGACATAGTAAACTGTGGTGTATGTACACCGTGGAACACTATTCAGCCGTAAAAAGATGGAGCTTTACATCTTTTATATTTACCTAGATGGGAGATGAAGAACATTCTCCTTAGTAAAGTGTCTCAAGAATAGAAAAACATCCAAGGAAGAGGAAGGGAGGGGGGAGGGTTTGGTGGAGGGAGGGTAATGGGTGGGGCCACACCTATGGTGCATCTTGGAATGGGTACAGGCGAAACTTACTAAATGCAGAATACAAATGCCTACATACAATAACTAAGAAAATGCCATGAAGGCTACACTGAACAGTTTGATGAGAATACTTCAGACTGTATATGAAAGCAGCACATTGTACCCCTTGATTGCACTAATGTACACAGCTATGATTTAACAATAAAAATAAATTAAAAAAAAAAGAATAGAAAAACAAGCATCCCATGTACTCAATACTAATTTGAAACTAGTAGATGAACAATTACAGACCCACAAGAGAAGAAAACCAATATTAAACTCAAGAAGGGGAAAGGGACTCAACCTAACAGATACAATGTAGGGGTGTCCAGCACACCTCCTGGGGGGAGGACTCAAAGACAACTCCAGACAAACCAAACAATCCAACCTAATCGAATGTAGCCTTGTATTAATTGGAAACAACACTTAAAGGCTATAACAAAACACAAACAGTATAGAGATAATAGGAGTCTATGAAAGACTGGACACAGAAAAGGAAAGTGTCCCCTACTAGAAATCACTTAAAACCAGTTCTGCTTTTTTCATGCCTATGGTATCCCCTTCCCCACTCCACCTCCACCCTTCAACCCTGACACAGGCAGAATAGTTGACCTTGGATGTCGAGAAATGCACAGTTGAATGCACTGAGCAATTTAGTGTTTTCAGTGATCAGAGTTGGAACAGATTTCAAGCGCATCCTAATTTTTTTGAATACAGGTAATATATCGTTATTGTAGAAATTTTTTGAAATACAATTAAGCAAGAAAAAAATAGAAACATTTTAAGCACCGTGATTTTACTATTAAAATTTTAAGTTCCAATTTGCATGGCTTTCATCCACACACGCGCATACACACACTCAGGGTAGGGAAAGAGAGGCCCCATCCTAAGCTTATTTGAAGGTGAAAGAAGCTTGGGAGGTTGACTCTGGGCACATGGGTGGACACAGCCAGATAAGATTAGAAAACAAAGAGGAAGCATGACTGCTGGCATGGCCTCTGGTCCCCAGCCTCCCCCTAGTCCCAGCCCAGCACCATGGAAGGCTGTTCATCCTCCTGGTTCTTTGCATGGCTGGACCCCATGCAGGACCAAGGTGTGTGCAGGGCTGGCCTTTGCAGCAGGGTAAGCACAGGCAGCCATGCTGTCTGCATGGCAGCTGCTCCAGGGCACCAGCGCAGAAGCAGGGGTGGAGCCTCCCCTCAGGCACCTCTGTCGGCCATTGGAGCCAGGGTCAAGGAGAGAATTTGAGGGATCCTGCTCTTGACACATGAGAAACACCCCTAAATGCCCCTTGAGGATAACTGGAGAGACTGAGGAAGAAAGTCCTACCGTTATGCACAGGAGGGCCACCAGACGGGACTTTGAGTAATTACAATGAGCATGACTTCATTTCTTCCAAAGACCGGTGAAGCCTTCAAAAATTAGCATTTATAAATACTAATACTAAGTATTATATTTTTCCTATAAAATATTATATGACACCATAATCAACTAGTAAGCTGTTTGCTTGACTTGATCTCATATGCTTTTTTTTCCTCGTAAAGAGATAATTACAACTATGGGTTTCAGACTGTGTTCTCTAATTTTACCAAATTCTAGAGGCTCTGAAGGTGTTTCAGAGACCCACAGAGGGGAGAGTAGGTTCTGCAGGTAGAAGAAGATTTCGAGTCCTCACCTCACTTCATTTCCCCCAGAAGAGCTCTGCTTTTCACAGTTGCCTACACTGGAATTCTAGAAACACTGCTTATGGAAAGGCAGAGATGTCCTCTACTAGAAATAATTTGAAACCACAGTTCTGCATGATTTTTTAATGCTGTATAGCATTTCATTACGTAATAAATGATAATTTATTAATCAAGCCCCTATTTTTGGACATATAGGTTGTGTATAAGTGAGGAGTTATGTTCAGCTGCCAATAGCAAACTCCTGAAAGTGACTTAAACAAATGAGGAATTTATTCTTCTTGTATAATGAAAAGTCTGAAAGGAGGCAGCCCTGACATCAGTTAGTGGGTAATGGTCATTTCCAGCACACTATCAGTGTTCCAGGCAAGGTAAAGCAAGAGAGGGGTGCAGGGTCATAGGTCAGGAGGGTGCTAGTCACTGGATTGAGCCTCTTCAGAAAGCATTTTCAAGGGGGTGGCTCCCAGAGACTTCGGGACTCCTACCTGCAAACATCAGAAAATGTTGAGCGCATTGCCCCCCACCTACAAAGCTGGGGTTCTGTCGGTGATGAATAAAAGAAGATCAGAAAACAACTCATGAAAATCCTCTCCACCATATCCCCGGAGCTACATCACAAACTAATGTTGTTTTTTTTAACATTAAGTCATAAAAAGGAAATTGATCCTTGGAAGAGCTGGTGGTCAAAGGATATAGTATTACAATTAGGAGGAAAAAATGTAAGAGATTTATTGTACAACTTGGCGATTATAGTTAAAGACAATATATTTTTGAAAAATGCAATGAATGGATAAGTGTTCTTACCAAAACAGTAACTGCATGAAGAAATGAATTTGACAATTAGCTAGATTTAACCATTCCACAACATACCTATACTTCCAACATCATATTTTAAGTGATAAATACACACAATTTTATCTTTCAATTAAAAAAATAACAGAAGAACTTTGTATTGTTCTAAGCCTTTTCAAACAAGTTGCCATTTAGAAACATTGCACTAAATTACACTCCTACTACCAGTGCCTAATAAAAGAAAGTATTTATTTAACAAAAATACTGAGATTCTCTTTTTATTTTTAATCATTGCAATAAGCAAATTTTTGAGACTTAAAAATTGTTTTAAAAATATTTTTTAAATATGTAATAATTTTGATTCAATTCATATCAGATCAGTGCCATGTGTATGCCCTTAGAACACTGCTACTTAAAATTTTCATTAGTGCATAAACAACCTGGGATCTTCTTTTTTTTTCAGAGACAGTCTCACTTTATTACCCTTGGTAGAGTGCTGTAGCGTCACAGCTCATAGCAATCTCCAACTCCTGGGCTTAGGCTATTCTCTTGCCTCAGCCTTCCTAGTAGCTGGGACTACAGGTGCCCACCACAATGCCCAGCTATTTTTTTGTTGCAGTTTGGCAGGGGCCGGGTTCAAACCTGCCACCCTCTGTATATGGTGCCAGTGCCCTACTCACTAGCCACAGGCACCACCTGACCTGGGATCTTCTTAAAATGCAGATTCTGATGCAGCAGTTCTAGGATAGCTGAGACCTGCATTTCTCATAAGCTCCCAGGTGACACAGGTGCTACTTCTGGTCTAGAAACCACACTTTGAGTTGCAAGTCCCTAGGTGCTTCACCACAGTACTTTCATTATAAGGCAGAGCACATCTGGACAGGTGAGTAACAGCTGCTGCCTTCTTCCCTGAAGACCCCCAACCTTCACACAGCAGAAGGTCCAACTAACAGACACCCCCAGTGTGGACTTAGTCCTGTAAACCGTATCTCTTCCCATAGTTCTGTTCAATTCAATACAAGATTTCAGAGTGAGCTGGGATACCTTGCAAAACATGCAGGTTGCCTTAAACAGGGTAAACTTGGGGACGAGACTGTGTAAAAAAGTCATGCACCTTCAAAGCTGTGGTCCAGAGACAAGAGCCTGGAGGAGCATCAGAGCACTATTTCGGGATCAACCAATAAAACACTGACCTGGGTCTGGCTCTCTTTCCTCCCCAACCACACCAATTTCCAGCTGCTGGTCCAACTGTAGGCTTCCTTGCTGCAAAGATTTTTGTCCACCAAAAGGAATCTTCCTGACTTTCATAAAAACTAAGTCCCAAGATGAGATGATGCCAAAGGCCTGGAAGATGACGGGGAAGGACAGCAAGTGGGGAGGAGGTTCCAGAGCAGGGCGGTACAAGGAAGAGCTCTGGGGACTCAGAGGACCTGGGGAGCACCCAGAGACAGGGCCCCGGGGACCCCTACTCGGGTGTGCTGCCCTGACTGAGATTCCTGTTCCCACAGAATTGCGCAGTCCAGCTGTAGGGTCTGAAGGACCTAGTGCTAAGGTTGTGCAGGGGTGAGGAAAGAGAAGGAGGGAGTGTCTAGGGGCTCCTTTCTGTTTATACTCCTCACCTTGAAGTTGCCTTTGTCTGATCTTAAGATAGCCACACTAGCGTTCTATGCATCCTTTTACTTTGACCTATTTTTGTCCCTAGCTTTAAAGTGTATGGCTTCAAGGTAGCTCACACCTGTAGTCTCAGCTACTCAGGAGGCTGAAGCAGGAAGATCACTTGTGCCAGGAGTTCAGCCAGTGAGCTATGATGATGCCACTGTACTTTAGCCTGGACAACAGAGCAAAACCCTCATTCAAAAGAATAGTAATAAAAAAATAAAGCATGTCTCTTGTAAACCTTTTTGTCATAGACCAGTCTATGGACTACAAAAAATTAAGATTTATTTTGTTTGGTAAAAGAGAGATGTAGCATTGTGGGGGCTTAGAAAGTCCCCATGCATGCAGGATAAGATCAAAGAAGTTTTAACACCACTTAATTTAACATGAATAAATAAATAGTCTTTTTAATCAATGAGAAACTAGAATATGAGTGAGAAAAGATTAGAGAATAGATTAGAAGTTGAGGTGGAGGGACAGCAGCTTTTGTGGCTACTGGAGACCCTGTGACCCCAATCTGTGACTAGTGCAATTTCTTTTCAGCCTGAGAAGAAGGCTTAAGAGTGTGTGTGTGTGTATGTGTGCACGCACATCTGTGTATGCACATAGTGCACGTGCACACATACATGTGTACGTGTGTGTGTGTGTAGGGGTGTGTGCATGTGTATGTGTCCACCTGCCAGGCAGCCTTAGTCCTGTCTCCCAGAAGCTGAGGCTGTTAAGGGACACAGATGCTCTCCTGGCCCTTGGTCCACACCTACAGATGCCACAGCACCACCTACAGTGAGAGACATAGACTCAGAAATCCCTGCAAACATAGCTAAGAAATAGCTTTCATTTCTCAAGTTCAATAGTTTTCAACCCTGCCCTCTCTTAGAAGCACCTACCTAGGAAGATGTTTTAAATACCAAAGCGCAGGTACATCTCAAAAGTGATTCTGTTTCATTGGTCTGAGGATGGGGCCAGATATCTGTATTTTTTTAAGGCAATTTCAATTTGAATCAGTATTTCTAAGCACTGTCTAAGTACATTGAATGTGCAATCAGATACTTCTCTGCAGGCTGGGAATTTGCCAGAGAGAAGCCCAGTAGAAAGCCACCTGTTTTGAACAGTCAGGTCTATGTGTTTCTGTGGCATGACCAATGACACTGGGGCTGGCTGGCTGCTGAGAACAACTCTGATGAGATGGAATGTGACTAGGTAGTATCAGAGCCCTTCGAAGGCACTGGCCTGTGGGGTGTGACACCTGACACTGCTGAGGGGCGGCTGTAGGAGGAAGAGGACCACAGCTACAAAGCACCCAAGGCAAATAATTAGGCCACATCACTTGATATCTACCTCCAAGGCCAATGCAAATGAACAGGTCTCTTGATTTCTTCCCCCAACACAAATGCTTTAATAATCTGCATATTCCTCAATTAGAGTTCATGGTCCAGCTTGTTAGAGCTACTCTAGAAAAACAGGCTCGTATGTCGGTACAACAGAAATGAAACCATTTCCAGGAGAAAGAGCATTTCTTGTTAAACTCTGCTTGCAAAAGCTTACTCAACTGGTGGAGACAAAAAGCAGTGCTTTCCCCAGTGTGGAAAACTACCCATTATCCATCAGAGAGAGGCCAGGGGAGGTTGAAAGCTTCTGGCTTCAGGAAAAAGTAGTGAGATTGAGGCTCGCTTTTTGAATAAAGAATATTCTTGTCTTCTTTGGGACTCATTCATGGTGTGAAGCCACAAAACTAGACCTTTTGAAAATGATAATATACCAGGACTAGGCAGTTGGGAGAGGCGAGAAGGCTTTCATTCAAAGGATGAGAACTTTTTTCTGTCCCTCTGGCCAAAGTGAATCCCATCTACTTGTCCAATCCAAGATCCTCTTCCTGGATTTACTGTCTGCAGATGGGAACTTGCTAGATTTTAGTCATTAAAACAAAGGCTGGTTGCTTGCAGGCACCAAGTCCCCCCTGCTGCCACATCTTTGCAGCCCAGTAGCAGCCCAGCCCTTCCTCTTCTGCTGCCAGAGAACCAGAGGTAGGTGAGTGTTGAGGGGATTCATGCCTCAAGTGGATAAACTTACCCAAACAAGTGTACCACTCCCACATCCATTTTCTGTAGACATTTCAACACAAAAATGCTTGGATCAGAAGGTTGGAGAACAAAGGAGGATTGGAAGATTAGGCAGGGATCTTATGGCTGCTGAAGCCCAAAATATAATTACACCCCCCCCCCCCCAGTGCTTATAAACAGCAGCAGAAGGCTACAGTCACCTCCTTCTGAACTTCTGAGCACTTGGTAAGAGCAGCTAAAGATGTAAAACATTGCTGCAACCATCTTCCATTCATTTCCAGTGAACAATACTCTTTAAACACTGTCAGAACACATCTTCCACGTTTAACAGCTCAACCATCGCTCTTGCCTGCCACTGTAGACACTGCAAAGATGGACAGGGTGGGAGAGAGCACTGTACTTCTTCTGAAGCCTCAGGCAGGGGTAACTTCACAAAACAGAAAGCCCTGGAAGTAAATGGACTGAATGCTCACCTGGGTAAGTGGCAATGGTCTTAACACATTGCATGGCCTTGAATTTCACATCAGCCAACAAAGATAATGAGATTTTTGCCCTCACTTAGACAGAAATTCTACTGGCCAGATATCCTTGTCCCACTCGGTATTCAATTGTATGGAGGGTAATTTTACCCTTTCTCTGGACTCTCTGTCTCTGGGTGGGAATGTCCTACGCTTGATTTCTTCCTGGCTGCATTGTTTTCCACAGCTGGAATTTACAGTATGGAATGAATTTCAAGAACAAACAGAAGTGGCTCCACGTATACCCAGCTACTCAGAGGCAGATTGTTCTGCATGAAAGAGAATTTGTTATCATGGGTCTAGATATGAAAGACAATTTAAAGGTAACTGAGCTTTGCCATCTATGACTGCTCTGTGGGTTCCCCAGGGAAGAGGCATCAAGGAATGAGTGGACCTGGATTCTGATCTTAGTCTTGAAGTGAGAATGTGATTTGTGCATGTGTGTGTGGGGTGCGTGTACACAAATCCATTTTCATTTTCCAGGTCTTGCTTTTCTTTCATCTGTTAAATAGCAATGACAGACCTTGAGCCATTACTTCACAGGACTGCCCAGTGGAGCAAATAAGAAACGGATGTATTAGTCAGGGTTCTCCAGTGAAACAGAACCAATAGGATGTGTACATAAAAAGATTTATAGTAAGGAATTGGCTCATGCTATCAGGGAGGCTGATAAGTCCCCAAATCTGCAGGGTAAATCAGCAAGCTAGAGCCCCATGAGAGCCCATGTGCAGCTCCAGTCTGAGTCTGGAAGCCGGAGAGCCAGTAGAGGTAAGTTTCAGGCTCAAGTTTCAGGCTCAAGTCCCAGTAAGGAATGATGTTTCAGTTTGAGTCCAAAGGCAGTAAAAAGTTAGTGTCCTGGTTTGCATGCAATCAAGCAGGAGAAATTATCTCCTACTGGGGTACCACAGGGACTGTTTGTTCTATTCAGGCCTTCAATGGAGTAGATGAGGTCCAGGCACATCCTGGAGGGTTAACTGCTTCACTCAGTCAATTCATGTAAATATTAATCTCATCTAAAAACACCATCACAGAAACATCCAGAATAACATTTGACCAAATATCTGGGCACCCTGTGGCCCAATCAAGTTGCCACATAAAATTAACCATCACAATTGGGTAAAAGGTAACAATGAAGACTGGAATAAACACCATTTCTGGAAGCCGATAGCCCAAGGTCAAGTTCTGGCTCTTTTACTTACTATGTGTGAGATTTATAGGATACTAGATCTCTCTGCCTCAGTTGCCTCTTCAGTAAAATGCAGATAACAAAAGCATCAGTATATGACACATAGGCACCAATGTCTTTGTGGTTTTGGATGCACAAAGTACTTTTTAACTGTTCAATTTGCCCTTTGCATTTAATGTATATTATTATTTTGGGCAAAAGGAGGCTATTGGACATAGAAAGTAAAGGAAAAAGAAAAAGAAAGTCATTAATATCAACAACAAAAAAATAATGAACCAGAAAGTGATATAGACTGTTAATGCAACCTTACTATTACCTTACTATTCAATTAGTAGACCAGGATCTGTGGGCTTTGGAGAGATATCAGAGCTACCAGACTATGCCTGTAGTTTCAACTACTTGGGAGGCAGCTGAGGCAGGAGTTTAAGACCAACCTGGGTAATAAAGGGAGGCCTCATCTCTAAGAAGAAAGAACTAATAGACATGTGGCTTGCCTACTCTAACTGAAACTCTATTTTCCCAGGGGCCTTGTGGACCCATATTTACCTTGGAACTGAGTAGAAGGATGGCTGTGGCCTTGCATAGTTTGGGCATGTTTCACATTATATGCATGAGGGTTGGACGACAATGAAATCTAATACATTTGGGACCCACCACCGTTATCCACCAAAAACGCAAAATATTTTCCCATCTAGAAATCAAATTAGAAAAACTCACTCACGATTGGTTTAGGTTTTAAAGGCACAGTAATGGCTAAAAGATGGCCTGTTGGTCCAGATGAGACTTGAGTCAACCTGACAGCTCATTGCAGCTCTGGCCCCTCTTCCAAAGTCCTGCTGCAGCATGTGGGTGGTGTGAACAGTTCCTTCATCAGCTGAAAAGGAACCAGAGAAGGGAATGATGGTGAGTGGAGACCTAGATGGCCCAGCAAGAAATGCAGTGGCTGGGCTGGCCAGACAAGACTGCTGGGGGCCAGCACAGCGGCTCACACCGAGTGGGAGATATTTGGAGTTTGGCAAACCCTAAGAAGCTGGCTGCCAAGTCCCACAGCTCCCTCTCCCCTGGTGTATTTTAAAGGAAATTAAACCCACATGTTTCTGATTTGCTGACACTTCAAGCTCATCCAAAGGTGGTTTTGCAAGAGTAGTTTGGACACGAAGAGCACAGAGAAACTTTAATTATTATTGTTATTTTTCATTTGGAAATACAGACCTGTACGCTTACATAAGACACGCCATGCCTACAAAACGAGAGCCCAGTTTTGCCTTATCAAAACTGTCCTGGGCCCACCAGCAACAGATAATTGAAGGCAACTAAAGAAGAGAAACAGTGACTTTAATATCCAAGCTAGAAATCCATCTTGAAAGTAGCACCTAAGTAATGTCCAAGTTAGCACTCAAAAATAAAAACGCCATATGGGTTGGGTCTACTGGTTTCATTATTTTCTCAGACTCTGGCCAAAGGGACAAAACCTGAAGTTCAAAATGGCATCTGTGGTAGGTCCTGGATGTGGGGTCCGAGATGCAAGGATGTGGGCTTGGAACCTCCAGAGCAAGAGGCACCACAAAGGTGTTCTGCGCAATGTTCTGAAACATCTTGCCATATCTCTAATGAACCTTAGACAAGTGGCGGCCCAAATTCTGCTTCAGGGAAATAGAACTGCATTATACTCTTAGAAATATTTTAGCACTTCTGAATGTAACTTGTGACCACTCCAAGCCCTGCCATGTAAGACCATAAGCCAGAGAGATCAGAGGCCAGGATGCCCCTGTCTTCTGACCCGAGGTTAACATTCCTGGTTTCTCCTGTTTCTCTCACCTTCATCTGGCTTTTCCTCAAGATTTACCTCCTAGGGTTCCCTTCCTACTCTGCTCTGGATCCTCCCAACAGAAGTGGTAGCTTTGTTCACTGAGATACTCAAATGTCCCTTCCTGGAAAGGCGATTTCCTTTCAGCCCAGCTTGGGGAACCTAGGGTGCCTCCCATGGTGTGCTTCCCCCCTGTTGGGTGCACCAATGGATATTACTGTTTGGCTAACAAAGTACAAGGTCACCTGTACCACCTGGCTTCCAACCAGACTGCTAGCTCCTTGAGGCCAGGAACCTGGGCTGTCTCAGTCACCTCCTCCCAGCACCTGGTACTGCGGAGGTGACAAGTCAGTCCTGGTTCTCTGACCAGCCTCTCCCTGGTCCTGCAGACATCCTCCACCGCCATGACGGCTTGGCTCTGGGAACTGTACAAACTAAGAGTAACTATGGTGTTATCAGACACTTTGAAACCAGTACCCCTGAATCCGTGTGCAAGAGCTGCGCTAACTAAACATACTGGGTGGCTTCAACAGCAGACAGTTACTTCCTCACAATTCTGAAGGACAGAAGTCTGGGGTCAGGTGTCAGCTGCGTTGGTTCCTCCTGAGGTCTTCAGGGGAGAATCTGTTCCAGGCCCCTTCCCTGACTTCCCTGGTTTGCTGACAATATTTGATGTTTCTTGGCTTCTAGATGCATCCCCCCAATCTCTGCTTTACCTTCACATGGATTTCTCCCTGTTGACTCTCTGTGTCCAAAATTCTTTATGTAAGGACATAATACCTACTGGCCCTAATGACCTCATCTTAACTGAACCATCTGCAAAGATCTAATTTCCAAATAAGCTCATACACAGGTACTGGGGGTGAGGGAGGACTTCTACATCTTTTGAGGGGACACAACTCACCCTGTAACATGACTCTTCTCATAAAGGAAAAGGGGGAAAGGAGCAACTTAAAATTGACATTGAAATACAGTAACCATTTAAAATGTATTGTCCAAACTGAGACATTTTTTGAAAATGTAAAGAGACTGCTACTGATAAATACAAAATAATCCTCTCCCTACAAATTACCAATAGTCGAAGGGTAACGTGGGCCTGTCCTGAGCAAACAATCTGGGACATACATCCACCCTCTGAAATAAGGCTCCTTCCCCAGTCTTTCCCTGGCAAGGATGCATTTTTCCCTTCACGGAAAATCTCTTTGTGTTGCCTGGGGAGTCCAGTTTGTTTTATACACAGTCGTGGCAAACCCCAGGGATTAGCTGTGTTCGGCTGTAGTTAATTCCCTGCTTCCAGTTACCAAGTGCAAGCTCAATCTCAGCAATTAATTTGGCCAGATCAAATCTGGTCCTCTTTGCACCTGTCCCCTGATTAATCAGGTCCTCATCTCCCAGAGGAGTTGGAGGCACTGAGGACCGTGCCTCAGTTTTAGATAACAAGGGAGGCACCAGAACACCAGATATGACCACGAGGCGCAGGCTGTGTTTGTGCCTGTGTTTCTGAGACAGCTCTACCCTGCCCCCAGAAATCTACCTTTACAACTGTGATATCCCCAACATGGCTGGGAAAAAGATCCCCTTTTTCACTTCCTTTCATCTCCTCACAAGAAAAAGAAATGTTCCTCATGGTACTTCTTTCTCACGTAACTGGACAGGAGGCAGCCAGTGAAGGCTGCCTGCCTAATTAACGGAGTCTGTTATGATTTACCAGGATAATGAGATAGAGAACAAAGGCATTGCTTTTCTGTTCCTTTCCTGATATTTTGGCCTCTTGTTTTGTTCCTTTCAGAAAATGACCCAACGTTAATGAGAAACGAGTCATTTATTGTTGGGGTGCAAATAGAAAGATAAATGACATCAGTAATTAAGACTCCAGCCCTCTGTGGTATAAAGGAGCTATTTGTCAGGCAATATCATTCAATTAATTAATTCCATTAGGGTGACCACACTTCTCCAAATCCAACCATTCAACCGTCAGCTCTGATCATTTGTATGATACAAAAATAGAATGGTTCATAAATGCATCATGAAACCAAAAAGAAAGTTTCCACCACAGGAAACCTAGCTGGAATAGTTTAATTTGTGAATGTGTGAAGCACTCACAGCCAGCCATGTTGCTCTTCCCATCACTGATGAGACAAATATGCTGGATATTTCTGAGTTCAAATCTCTAGGAAGAAAAAGTGTTTGGTCTAGCTCATCTTCTTACACCATGTCAGAAGTCACCAGCAGAGCCTCTGGAGAGCTGCCCATCTGTGGCCAGGGAGAGGATAAGGAATCAGGTGACATGATGTGCCCACCTAAGGGCCAGGGGTAGAATATGATGGGAGGAAAGTTTCCACAACAGCAGCTCAAGACCCATGTACCCATGTGGTCAGCACTCCTCTGCTTTCTTTCCTCTCTTTTGCCAGTGTCAAAGGAGCATTCCGACCCTGTCTGAGCTGGGTCACCACTCACTGCTCATTAGGGAGCTCTGTCTGCATTGGTGCTCATCTTAACAAATCAGTACCCCTCCCCCCCCCCCCCCAGTTTCTCAAATTCCCACTACATTCTACAGTACATTTAAATTCATTCCAAAATTTCTCAGAAATAATACCCAACTGAAAAATTT
>CAUYPK010162740.1:0-22096 GCA_963574355.1 Loris lydekkerianus | reverse complement strand
CGAGTCGCTGTAGCCGCCCCGCCCGTGCGGGGCCGCTGGAGCAGGCTGGCCGGCGGGCCGGCGCGGGCGCGGGGCCACGAGCGAGCCGGGGGGCCGACTCGGGCGCGGGGACACCCGCTAGCCGGGGGGCAGACGCGGGGGCAGGGACACCAGCTAGCAGGGGGGCAGACGCAGGAGCCAGGAAACCAGCTAGCAGGCTCTTCCTGTCGGCCCAGGAGCTGCGCCAAGAGGAAGAGGTAGAGGGAGAAATGGGAGAAGAGGGTGGGTGCTTTTGGAGAGAGCCTCAGCAGAACTTCCTGAGGGCTGGGCAGGGCAGAGTCAAAGGTGACCCATGGATTTCCCACTGGGTGGGCAGGGCACCATTTTCTAGACAGAGGAAGCAGTCATCAAGGCCAGGGGAGCCCTGCAGGGGTTGTCTGGGGGATAAAGCAGAGTGTCCCATGGATGCTCAGTCAGGGGTGGCAAAGGGGAAAAGCAGAGAGGTAAGTTCCTGAGGGCTTAGTCCAATGGGGGGCTAAGGCCATGGTGATGGCTCAGTAAATGGAAGCTGTTCTATTAGGAACTGGCTAGACCTCTTGTACGAGCCAGGACAGGAGAGAAAGCCAGGGGTGAGCTGGCCCGGGTTTACCCTCCTAGTGCTGCCTGTGCTTTAGTCACTGGGGAGAACTAGAAAAGCAGAGTGAGGAAGAAGCAGGGTCCTGCCCTGAAAACCTACAGTGGGACACAGGCCGCCCTCTGCCTGGGCAGCCCTGGCGATCTCCAGGCTCAAGGTGTGGGCTGAAAGCTTCTAGATCTCTGTCTGCTGACTGCAGCTGCTCCAGCAGGTGACCACAGTACCCTGAGGGCCACGTTCTCATGCCCTTGTCATCAGCAAGCCTGTTCCCCTGCTCTGTGCTGACTCTCCCTCCTCCTGCGGGTGAGAAGCCACCGTGCCTTCTGCGACATCCCTCCCGCCGGCCCCCAGTTTTCCCTGCTGCCCAGCTCAGCCCCCTTGGCATTGCAGCCTGGGGAGACCGAATGTTCTTCTATGATCATGATTATTTCTGTACCAGACTACACACCCAATTTTTACAACGGTGGTTTTCTAAAACTTGTAAGTTGAAAGAGGCCCTCAGTCTGAAATCTTTGCTCTCAAAAGAGATTTCCACTTACTTCAAAAGAAGTCTAACCCAAAAGGAAGCGCTCTGATCTTAATAATGTTTCCTCATTAGCCTGTTTCCTCTTCAGAAAATGGGAATAATGATATTTACCTATTTCCTAGAGTGTGAGCTGTGATTATTGAAAGTTAACTTAGAAAAATAGAACTTAATGTTTCTGCTGGTGCTTCTGAATTACAGACTTTTGTCCCTTTTAACCTGCGCGAAATCCTCTCTTCTCCTCAGGAGACTGCAGACAGCATTGCCACAGGACGCACAGGATGCATTGCCATAGCAATGCTGATGGGAACACGGTGGTGTCCATCAAAACGAAGGCCAGAGGAGGGAGGTGCTAGCGGGGCAGGGCTTCCTGGCAGGCAAAGCTCCCTGACGATCACACCCCCTTCTAAGTTTTCTGTCCAGGGCATATCAAGATTTGAAAAGCCTTTGTAGTGAGGCCATTGGGAGCTGCGAAGTGTGGCTTCTCTTTTCACCTTTGGGACTTTCCCAGGCCCTCCTGAGTCCCTAGAGGAAGGTGGGAAATGCACATTGTGCCCTCCTGTGGTTCATCCTTAGTGGGGGCCAGCTTATACCTGGGCATGGTGCTTCACCCCACCTGTCAGCCTTCTCACCTTTAAAGCTGGGTGAGCCACTCTTGGCAGAAGGCCCAGTGGCCTGCCCTGTAGTGAGGACATGAGGGCCATTGAGCTTCCCAATTGGAGCAACATCTGGTGCCCCTTGGAAGCTTCTGCATGTCCCCCCCTGACACCCCCACCTGCTCCCAGGTGAAGCCTCTTCCGTCAAGGCACTTTTTGTTTGTTTGTTTCTGGAGTTTTTTGAGACAGACTGTCACTCCTTTGCCCAGGCTAGAGTGCTATGGCCTCAGCCTAGCTCACAGTGACCTCAGACTCCTGGGCTCCAGCAATCCTCCTGCCCCAGCCTCCCAAGTAGCTGGGACTACAGGCACCTGCCACAACGCCAAGCTAATTTTTCTATTTTTAGTAGGGATGAAGGTCTCACTCTTGCTCAGGCTGGTCTTGAACTCCTGAGTTCTAGTGATTCTCCTGCCATGGTCTCCCAGAATGCTGGGATTACAGGTGTGAGCCACCATGCCTGGCCTCAGAAGCATTTCGAAAGGTCAGTGGGCGAGACTGAAAGAGATTTCACAGAGCCACATCCCTGGGACAGGGGGTTTCTTCCGATGTTTTAGAGCGGTGTTTCTCACTTTCTCCCTACCCAGGCACTCCCAATGGCAAAGAAGAAAAAATAATTCCCCTGCCCCCTGGTGCAAGGGCACAGCAGGTTCTTGTGTCAAGCATGGGATATCTTACTTTATCACAGAAACCTCATGTTATCTTAGAACCCTGTGCAGACTTCACCCTCTATTCCAACACACAGGCTTGTCTGAATATACAGGTTATGGTTTGTACCATACCAACCACTTAATTGTGTGGGCAGACAAGGTGCCTAACTCCCCCATCTTGTTTTACCTTCCAAGTCTTTTTCCAGTCTTGCTGTTGCCTCCACTTTCCTGTGGGGGGGGGGGGCTCCTCCCTTTGGGAGTTTTTCCAACACCTACCATTTGATCTGTTGGAAACAGGTCATCTTCCAGCCTCTTTCTCCTTCTTGTTTCTCCAGCATTGTTCGAATCTCGCAGGCTTTCCTGCCAGTTTCCCAGCTTTATTTGCTGTTTGAGAATGGAAGGCGAGTTGGAGACCACAAACAAGTAAACACACCAGTGAAACAAACAGAAGGCGATACGTTGACCCCAGAGGTACACAACCACGGCCCATCAGGGGCTGCACTTACAGAAGAGTAAGCATTACCTCTATTCTGATGCCAGGCTGGGAGTTAGAGGGAGTTTGGAACGAGATCACAAATCACAACAGAAAATGGCCCTTCCACATCTCCAGTGTTGAGTCAGAAAGGCAGCCGCACCCCAGCTCCAGGCAGAGATACCAAAGCAGTAACTACCAGCAAGTTTGGCTACACTGTGAAAATTGGGCACGTGATAACTTGACTGGTTCTCCCCCAAGTTGTCTGTGTGGGTTCAAGTATCGTGTGCACACCACCTTAACAAAATTTGCTGTTGTTTTTGATTTGGCAGATAATCTCTTGAATTATAGTAAAAAAAAAATCTAAAAAAAAGACATTTTTTTCTTCCTAAGCTAAAGTTGAAAGGGTATAAATAACCACAGACACAAAAAAGCTGATTTGTTGATTAAAAAAAAAAATGGTGACCTACCCCTCATCAAAGAGTCTTATAAATATAGATAATATTAATACCCTTTGGCACTCAGAAGGACTTCCCTCTGTGTTGAGCCTTATGCTAAGGGCTTTATGTGCATTTTTATTTCTTAATTCTCTCCACAATCCTCCAGAGTAGATTCTCTTATCATCCCCCTTTATGCACATGACTGAAGAGGGTTTGCAACCTCATTACAACCAGGCATGGTGACTCAGGCCTGTAATCCTAGAACTCTGGGAGGCCAAGTTGGGAGGATGAGTTGAACCCAGAAATTGGAGACTAGCCTGGGTAATAGCAAGACCCTGTCTCTATAAAAAGAAAAAAAAATAAAAACAAACTTAGCCTGGCATCTTGGAGGGCTCCTGTAGTCCCAGCTCCTCAGCAGATTGAGGCAGGAAGATGCTTTGAGCCCAAGAGTTTGAGGTTGCTGTGGGCTATGCTGACACCACTGTGTTCCAGGCTTGGTGACATAGAGAGTCCTGGTCTCAGAAAAAGAAAAAACAAACAAACAAAAAACCCCAAAACTTCCCCTAGAGCACACAAAGCCAAGTGGCAGAATCAATATCTAAACATGTAAAGTGGGCAATGCCTGTGGCTCAAAGAGTAGGGCACCAACCCCATATACCGGAAGTGGCGGGTTCAAACCCAGCCCTGGCCAAAAACTGCAAACAAAACAAAACAAAACAAAACAAACAAACAAAAAACATGTAAAGTTTAATAAGAGGATTTGTTCAGGAATGTTTGGATTTGATCATGAACACACTTGGGGACCTGGAGGGCCTTGGGGCCTTGAGGCAGCAGGTTCCCCACCCCTGAACCCCTGAACCCTGTGACCAGAGTCTTTCTCTTAACCATGTTAATATATCCGTACCCTCATCTCTCTGGGGAAATCATGCCTTTTTTTGTTTAAGATAAAAGCTAATATTTAAAACTAACAGGAGCACCAAAACTCTGGAATCCTGTTTCTCTCTCTGAAGGTTAGAGTATTTCTACTTTCTAATTACTTTATATTTAAGGGATACGTTTGGGGAGACATTGTGTTTTGTGTATTTTTGTTCTTGTTTTTGTTTTCCTGCTGGAGTTTACTTTGGCTTTCTGGAGTTAAAATTGATTTCTAATAAGTTATTTATATCCATAATTTAGCCAGGGCATCTTCTGGATTAATTTTATTAGGTCCTCATGCTGGAACTGTTGCAGTTAATTCATGTAAAATGCAGTCTTCAACATTTTCATAAAGCCGACCTCAAGAGGGAGCCCCTTGCAAGGCTGAGATTTGTTTTCGTCTCCCCAGGCCTGAGACTTGTTTTTGGAGCATATTTTCAATGAACAGATTTTCCAATCCTATTTGAGTAGAGAGGAATTTCCTGGAAGAGTTGTGAGGAAACATAAGAGGCGTACAGAAATCTGAATTCTGAGGATGGAAGCTGTGAAGGTCCAGGGATTGATTTAGATTTCTGTAAAGATTAAAGAAAAACCTCTATATTTCTTTTACTGTTTAGAAGGCAGGGAGAACAGCTTTTCCCTATTGTTGAAGGCTTGGTGGGACCCAGAGGCGGGGGGATTGTCAGCTCTCCCCAATACTCCATTACCTCACTTAACATGTTGGTTGTCCTTCTTTTAAAAATCATATTAGCTCTTCTGAAAAAAAAAAAAAAAAATTGCAGAGACCCAGCTAAAAAGGCAGAAGAAAAAGGAGGATAGAGTTCTAAATAATATTTAGATAATCCAGAAGAAAATAAGAAACGAGGAACAGAGAAATTAAAAAAAAACAAACCTGATGGGACAAACAGAAAACAAATCAGAGTGGCAGACTCAAACCCAGCTGCAACAACGATTAACATTCAGTGCAAAAGGATTAAACACTCCGATTTAAAGGCAGAGATATTAGATGAGAAGAAAGAAAAATCCAACTGTATGCTGCCTTTATATATAAATACAGATAGATTGAAAGTAAAAAGAGTAAGTATGTCATGTAAACAGTGTGCTTTGGAAAGTTGGGGTGGCCATATTAATATGCAACAAAATAGACTTCAGGATAATAAACATTGCTTGAGTTAAAAGGGGCAATTTTCCAGGAACATACAACGTTCATAAAACTGTATACACCCAGTAATAAAGTTTAAAATACATGAAGGAATATTGACCAAATTTAAGAGAGTAATACACAAACCATAACCATAGCTGGAGATTTTAACATCCCTCTGTCAGTAGTTGATGGAACAAGTAGGAAAAAAAAAATGATATCTGTTCATGTAGATCCCTTCTCCCCCAGCTGGTATCAGCCAATGGGTGCTCTGTTCACAATAGGTCTCTATTTAATTTTCCTGGCTAATGAAGAAGCAGCTGTCTCAGCATCCTTTGTTACCCAAAAGTCATCTTGAGATTCATTATAATTACTTCAATTACTCCAGGAGTGAACCTGGTCTTTACCTTGGCAAGCGAGCTGAGGGGTAATTCCTCTTCACTCAAACACTTGAGATCAGCCCTATTCTCTACATGGGATGAGTTTCTAGAGAACAGAGTAAATTGCTGCCACTCCAATAAGGCCCCTACCTCCAAGGAGCATTTTGTAACAACTGTTCACTAGACACCAGGCTGTCAGGGAAGGTGGCTCCTTCAAGGGTCCTGGTGTTCAGTGTTTGATTATGCTGATGAGTCCTTGAGCTCTGGGATTAGAGTTTTGCCTATCTAGTTAAGTGACACTTAAAATCAGAGACCCATTATCTTCCAGCCATCCCCTTCAAGACCAGGCTAAACTCTGCTAGGAGCTGCCTAATAAGATTATGGAAACACGAGGACCAGCCCCGCCCTCCTAGCTCTAGGCAGACTCCCCTCTCACCCTCACTTATCAATTCTCAGCCTAACCATCTCCTAAGAAGGGAATCTTTCAATTTCCTATGCTGATAGGATTTAAGAATTTTTCAGGCCTGAGAAAATGATGGATTCCAACACTGTGGGCACTTGCCAGTATAATATGAAGCAGTTAAAGTATCTTACACTTCTGTGTCCTTTTTGGGACATGTGGTTATGGAGACTGAACCCTCTGGACTGTTTGGACAATAATTCTTATTTCTACACTTGATCTTAGCCAGGGTCAACTGGTCATTCAGTCTTCTTTTTTTTTTTTTTTTTTTTTTTTTGAGACAGAGCCTCAAGCTATCTAGCCCTGGGTAGAGTGCCATGGCGTTACAGCTCACAGCAACCTCCAACTCCTGGGCTTAAGTGATTCTCTTGCCTCAGCCTCCCGAGTAACTGGGACTACAGGTGCCCACCACAATGTCCACCTATTTTTTGGTTGTAAGTTGTCATTGTTTGGCAGGCCTTGGTTGGAATGGAACCCATCAACTCTGGTGTATGTGGCTGGTGCCTTAGCTGCTTGAGCTGCAGGTGCCGAGCCTCATTCTTACTTGTAAATTAATGTTTTCTTAGTTCAATTTAAGCCTTATTTCCTTGTTTTCTAAATGATGTGTCCATAGAAAATAGATCTGTCGTTGTCCAATTCAACTTAATGGGGGGGGGGGGGGGAGGGAGAACATACAAGCTTAAGTTGAACCAAGAAACCAAATTAAAGAAATTGCACATATCTGGTGATCTGGTTGTTGGAAAGAAATACCTGGTATTGAAATACCACATTTTATTAGGCAAGAAGAAGAAATCCTAAAACAGTGTTTTTTAGGCTTTTTTCTTTTTTAATCTCACAGAGCACTTGAATGTATAAACTTCCACAACACACTTAAATTATGCTGATCAAAAAAAAAAAAAAAAGTAGAGAAAAGAATGTACTTGCTGTGCTTTGAACTTCTTTGGAAAATAATTTAATTAATGATCTTTAAAATTCTCGCAGCACCTGGTTGAAAATCACAGAACAAATAGGAGGCTGGTTTTCAATAGGCTTTCCTCTTTAGACCAGTAACATACACGACATAAAATCCTACCTGGAGCAGAAGAAAGTCAGGAAAACAATAGGGACTGATCAGTGGAAAAGGGGAAGACCAAGTACTCAGGCCGAATCATTCAACCCACCCTGCCTGGAGACACTCGCCTTCCCGAGTCCATTCTTCTATCTTTGGAATCAAGATTGTGATAAGCACAATAGTTGTTTCTTCTACACAGTACGTTTTGCATCTATTCTTTCCATCTGTTTTCCTCGGCGAGGTTGGTAAACTCTACCTCATGCCACAGAAAACTCTGGGTGCCCTTTAAATCCTCTCTAGTCCCAGTGGCAGGTCCTCAAATAGAGTTTACCATCCTTCTGCTTTGTCTTTAGTGAGAGAAAAAGAACCTGAAAGAATATTTTACTGCAGCCTCTTGAAAGGCTTCACCATTTGTTCCTAACATGTATTACTGGTTAGGTAATGAATGGGGGCATGGGAACTGTAGTATCCTTAATCTACATCACTTACTTCTCTCCTAATTCTCCTAATTGTTTAATTACATCTTCCAAAGGGGAGAAGAACATTCAGAACCTGTTTGTTTGTTTATTTATTTATTTTTCAAAGTGACGGGATCTTGCTCTGTTGCACAGGCTGGCCTTGAGCTCCTGGGCTTCAGAGGCCCTTTTATCTCAGCCTTCTGAGTAGCTGGGATTGCAGGTGTATACCATCACGCCAGCTTTTTTTTTAGACAGTCTTATTTTGTCGCCCTCAGTAGAGTGCGTTTTGGTCTCATAGCTCACAGCAACCTCAAACTCTTGGGCACAAGCGATCCCCTTGCCTCACCCTCCCAAGAAGCTGGGACTACAGGCATGGACCACCATTCCTGGCTTTTTTTTTAGAGACAGTCTCACTTTTGCTCAGACTGGTCTTGAACTCCTGAGCTCAAGCAATCCACCTTGTCTTGGCTTCCCAGACAGAGTACTAGGATTATAGGGGTGATGTTTATTTTTATATAATAGGTGTAGGAAAAGGGGGAAAGGTGAAAAACTTTTTTCTGTTTTTTTCCTCCAAATTATTTAAAGAGTTGGAAATCATGACACTTTAATGGGGAAAAGACCATAAAACTCAAAGTCGAGGCGGTCTCTGTTAGTTTTGTGACCGTGGGCACATGTGTCTCTTCTGGGCCTCAGTCTTCTCATCTGTGGACTGGGGAGATTCGTATTTCCCTTCCTGCCTTATGACGTCGTGTAGGTATGATGCAGGACAAGGGAGAGGCTTTGTAGATGGCAGCACCACCGTCAGACAGTCTTGGTTACCATCTGGAACTTGTCTTTCCACTTAGTTATCCCTTCTCATAACCTGTTTATCCTTCCCCTAACCCCCGTGTGTTATCCCTACTGCAGCATCTTCCTTTCTCCTTTGTCTCTTTCTTTTTCACTTGACCAGTGAGCGGTCATGCTTTTCATTATTTATCAGGTACCTAAGATTTAAAGACAAAATTTATGTGATGATACCATCCCTCTTTCAGGGATTCATTCTTCAGATTCTATTGGCAGTTTTCTGATCTTAACATTCTGTAACTCAACACTGAGTACTGAGAAGCTAGTGTTTGAGCTCTGGTGATCTGTTGAACGAGGTGAGGGGAACTCCTTTCCCAGGAGACCTGGGCACCTTTGCCTCAGATCAGCTGAGCAGGGCTCTGGCCTCTAGCAAGAAACTAATACCCTCTCATTTCCAAAACTTTTTTTTTTTTTTTAAGCTCTTGATAAAAGTTCCTTTTCAAGGAATTGTTATAACCGATTTGTTGTAAGACACCAAGCTAGAAAGTAGTGGTATTCTTCACTGCTCTTATACGCTCGTGTTTGGGGTTGGTCGCCTAATTTTCCTTTTGAGGACATGTCTCATTGATGTAATTCTAAAACAATTTTAAACCCACAGATTAAGAACATATGTTGCTTCATGTCACATGTTGAGAGCGACTTCCACTCATTCTGAAGTCTATATTGAAGAAGGTCTTCAAGGCAACATTGCAACTTCATAGCTAAAATATCTACAAATCATATCATCTTGACCCAGAGAGCCCAACGGAAGGCCTAGCCCAGCTTGCATGCTTTCTCTGACAATGTCTTCATTTTTTTGTTTTTATTGTTGTGTGGGAGAGGTGGATGGGGTGGAGATTGTGATAAGGTGGAGAGAGATGTTTTTGCTCCCTTCTATAAGTCTCAGAATGTCGGGAATGTTCCTCAAAGGTGGATCTGTCCGCATGACCTTTGCTAACTCCTTCTTGAATCTGTTTATATTTTATCTGCTACCTCTTGGGACATACGTTTCAAATTTTTATTATCTATGGTAGTACAGTACTTCCTCTTTTTGTCCTAAAATTACCTCTTTCCAGCATCAAGGAGTGCCCTCGGCCCTTTGTATTTGGGAGCAAAGACTGTATTTCTCCGTTCAGTTCAACTTGATCCTGAAGGCTCTGAGAGTATCTGTTCAGCCTTTGTCTGTCAAGACTGGAAAGGGTAATTTTGGTTTAGAAAATGGAAAATTCTTAAAGCAGCCTTCCTCCACTAGACAAATCATTTGTGACCTAGGGTTTTTGATTAGGGTACAGTGGTCCTCATTGTTGAAATGCAAGAACACGACTTAGCGACTGTTGACAAAGAGTTAAGCGTCACAGACAGCATTAGTACAAGTAAAAAACAGAACTGATCCAAAGCATATAACATACACTCCAAAATAAGCCAGGCCTGCCCCTCTTTAATGGGATCATTGCAGACATGCCAAATTCTACAGCTAGTCAATTGTATACATATGGCAAAACTTTTCGTACCATTCAACGTTTGCTGAAATATGGTTTTAATTACATACAGATTGGATAGCTGGAAGAAAGCACTGGAATTAAATAGAATAAAGGTAAACACAAGCCCTTTTGTAAGTGGCCCCGGTTTAGGTTGAGATGTATGCAAATGACTGCCAGGGATGGTGGAAGGAATGTGTGGTTTGGGGGACCCTGGGGAGGGGACAGAACTTGTCTTCAACCTGGGAGCCCAGTTGTTTATCTGGAAGGGCAGGGTTTACAGAGACGGTGTTATCCTCCTTTTGAAGTTGAAACTTATGCTGAGGCTTGCACCTTGTTACACACACTCTTCCTTCCCAAGTACAGGGCTATCTCTGAGACAGAATCGCTACCTAGGCAAAAACGGCCTCCTGTTAGAAAGGTGGTGGGGTTGGGACGTGGCAGATGAGTAGCTTTGGAACTTTCCTTTTCCCCCTAACCAGACTTTATGAGGCTGTGCTTCTTGCTTCTCTGAAATTAATGTTACATAATGATTTCAAAAGCGATGCTGTTTACTTTATGCAAGAAAAGAAATGGGAAGCAAACTTTGCCTTAGATCCTGGATTGGTGATTCCTGTTCTCAGAGCAAAGCCTTGGCTGAGCGGAGGGAGGAACCGCCTGGCTGGAATGTGCTGCCCTCAGACCTTGGCGGCACAGCTCTGGTTTTCTTCATGACTTACTGGAATGGCTTTTACTGATTGATTGTCTCTGGGGGGAGCAGCTCTGAATCTCAGCTTTCTCTTGAGAAATGAAGATGTACCCACCACCCCACCCCACCCCAACCCAACCCTTTCCCCGGCTGACTTCATGAGGTTTGGCTTAAAGAAGTTTGAAACCAAACCTGTCCCGGCTGCAGGCCCTGCAATCTTCCAGAGAGAGGATGGAGTTAGTGTGAGGGCGATGTGATACCGGGCTTTCCAGAGCCCGGTCTACATCATTTCAGATCTCCAGGGGTGGGTGGGTGCACCAGGAAGTGTCTAGTGAGGGAGGGGTGGGGCTGCCAGCTCACGGGGTTCTCCTCCAGTCTCCATAGAAAAGGGAGTCGGGTCTCTGGGACCATCTGTCACCATCAGGGTGGATGATCCTAGGTGCTGGGGAAGAAACCAGACCCCACCATACTCCATCTTTGGCCAGGGGGAGCTTTGGCAGTTTGTACCTACCTGCAGCCTCAGCACATCTGCATGGTGGCTGCATCAGTGACAGATGTCTGCACCCTCCTTCACTGCCTTGGGATCTTCCTCCTTCTCTTAGGGAATTTGTAAAAAGTTTGAGGATGCCTGCTCTATAAAATTCTCATCCTAAACACCTTCTTTGTTGCTCAAAGCAACAGTCCATGAGCATGTTGAACTAAAGGATAAGAGGGATATACGGCAGCTTTGTAGGGGTAGGAAGAAACCTACTGCTATTATTAGTACTGTCCCCTGAAAGTTGTGCAGTGCACAGCCTGCGCAACCCTGATTATACAAACTTACCAGAATATACTCCATACTCATGTATTTAAATATTACATCTGCTATAAAAGCAACATGCCTATTATATATCCTACACATGTAAATCTTATTGGTCAGCAAATTCTTATTCAACTAATTTTCATTATTCTAAACAAACATCAATCAGTTAATTACATTTCATACCCAAGTGTTAGAATCTCTTTTCCTTTTCATCTTTGAGTATAAATCTACTTGAAAATCATACTTAGTTTCACTTGAGTTGACAGTGATCTCTGTCTCTCTTTAACCCATTGGTCACCAAAAATTATGGCTGGATTCTAATTATGCCTTATAAATATCTCTCAAGCCTCTATCCTCTCAGGCCTTCTCGTGTCTCCTCCAAGCCATTACAGTAGTTTTCTGACTATTCTTCCAACTTCCAGTTCCTCTCAAGCCAATCTGTCACATTATAGCCAGAATGACTTCCTAAAACACAGATAGGTGTTTGGCTTTGGAACCTTTAATGACAATACATTGCCCAATGTAAGGCCAAACAGATCAACATGTTTTATGTTTTAGGACTTGTTTACAGTCCAATAAGTGTTCCAGTCTGGGCTAAAATGACTTCCAACACCAATCAACATTCATTCAAGGAAAATCTATTGGGCCCTTATAGGATCCTTTATGTACCGTCTCAATGTTCATATGTTGTTTTAAAATTTTTGTGGATTGTGCTCACATGCTTCAGGGGAAATGGCTCCAAAATGTGACGACCCAGAAGTTAGGTCTGGCCTGCTCTGGCTGGGGTTTCTAAACCATTGTGGCATTTCTCAGTGGCCCAAGACTCAGTTGAGGGGACTACCAGGCTCTGCAGAATATGTCAGAGCACAGCCTCTCCCAGATATTTCCCTGCCAAGGGCCAATGGGAGGGACAGGAGCCCTGTAGATTGCGGAGGAGTCCAGACAGCTGTGGGTTGTAGACAATCTCAGTCCCTTGGGATCCAGTTGCCAAAACATGATCTAGAGGGAGGCCTGGGCATACATAGTACAGGGAGCATCCAAAGATCTGTTTGTCTCCACACGTATTCATCTAGTGAAAATACATCAGCCCACCTCCTCGAAGGCTGTGCATTTATTTTAAAGAATGTTAGAGGGGAAATGTATCGCTTACCATCTTCCTCTCTCTTTGGGAGTGTTTATTGGGATTGGAAATCCTTCTAGCCCATGGGGTGGTGGCGGCTTTCTGCCACTCTTTGTGCTGCTATACTAAACAGCCCCCTGTGCAAATAAACGGAAAAGGGTGAAGTTTTTTGTTTAGCTACAGAAGAAGTGAAGCTGGGCTCTGCAGCGCTAGGATCATATGACCCTGGTGGTGTCCTCCGCGGCGCACTTCCTTTCATGGCCTCTGGAGCAGAGCCAGGAGGTACAGTAGCGGCCATGGCCAGTGCTGGCCAGGAGCCCAGACCCAGGTGCTCCACAGTAAATGGCACTGCTGGCCCTGGTTGTTGTTTGGGAGAATTTACCCAGGAGAGGAAATCTTTTGAGCTTTTCTGAACTTGATTAAAACCTAAAAGCAAGATACAAGGCTGAAAGCTTGTGCGTGTTGGATATCAGACGTTTTGAAATGTAGTTCCAAAGCTAATAAAAACTCCATCTGTTGGCACAGTGGGTTAGATTTACTTGGCATCAAAGTCATTTTGAACACATTCTGAGGCAGGAGCAGCCGGAGCACCTGGGGCTGCCCAGTGTCCGGCAGCCTGCTCTGTGCCACCCAGCCCCTCACAGGCTCCAGCCTCTTGTTAGGCAGATGAAGAAAATGTGAAGTTTTGTTTCATTCTTTTTGGTCGACTAGACCTGGAAATACTAAGTCATTGATCATTTTATTGTTAGTTCCCTAGTTTGAACAAATGATTTACATAAATTCCTTTAGTTTAAAAGGAAAAAAAAAACCCCACAAATTCAGAAAGCCACACGATCAAGCATTACCTGCATTAGGCAAACACCACCCAAGCCAAGCTGGGAAACAGAATGTTACCGCTATTCAGAGCCCTACCCGGGCCCTGCCTGTGCCCCGCTGCAGGAGCTGTACTCTCCTGTCACCTTCTTACTTTTTATGGTAATCACTTTCTTGTGTTTTAAATTTAAATAGTTTTATCACCCACATGTGCATCCTTGGATATGAATGTTTAATCTTGCCCATTTGAAAATATTGAATATATCTTCCCATTCTTTTTTAAGCTGTAAATAATTCCACTAACCTCTTCTAATTTATCTGAAGAAGAACCTTTAAGTAAAGCTTAAAAGTGTTTAAATTTTACCAGCCAACACAATCACTTTAGTTACCTTGTCTTGAGTTACCTATAATGTTGGGAGCTTTTTTCCTAAAAACAAAGTGGTAACATCTAATTTTATTTCATTTTTTATTTGATTTATTTAAGACAGAGTCTCTATCACCCAGGCTAGAGTGCCTGGCCTCAATCTGGCTCACAACACCTCAAACTCCTGGGTTCAAGAGATCTTCCTGCCTCAGCCTCCCCAGTAGCTAGGACTATAGGCGGCCACCACCACAACAGCTAATTTTTCTATTTTTAATAGAGACCAGGGGTGGATGTGTATGTGTCTCACTCGTGTTCAGGTTGGTCTTGAATTCCTGAGCTCAAGTGATCCTCTTGCCTCAGCCTCCCAGAGTGCTAGGATTACAGGTGTGCGCCACTGTGCCCAGATGAAAACACCTAATTTTAAATGAAGCCAGTTAAAGCCTTAAAAAGTCAGAGAGTGTGTCTGTTTTTTTCTTTGTATGATCAGCAGCTACCTTGGTGCTTGACAGGTAGCATATGCTCAGATAAATATTATTTGAACCAAAGAACTCAATCTCTCTGGGTCTTGATGCCCCGTGATACGGAGAAGAACCCATGCAACCTGGGGCGGTTGAGAGAGCTGAAGGAGACCTTGCATGTCAAGGGGAGCTCAGGGCCTGGTGCCAAGAGCTGCTCCATTAACCTGTGTTTCTTTGTAGATTTCCACATCTGGCTCTCTCTTGGACTGACCCTTATATTCCACTGCAGTTTAGTTAAGCATGAAGAGAGGTTTGAACTCTCTTAGCCTGAGGGTCCCAACCTGCTCAGCACAGGGAAATGCTATGGTGTCTGGGGGCACGTTGCCCTGCAGAGACAGCCATTTCTTCCTGGAGCTTAGCACAGGTCAGACTCTGGTTGAAAATTGAGGAGGGTCATGGGGAAGAATGTTTTTGTCACACCCTGGTGGAACTCATTTCTCCATGAAAAGTGGAGACTTGGGCCGATGATTAGAATTTCATGGCAGCAATAATGCAAGTTATTTTTGTATTTACTAAGATTACAAAATAAGTTAAAAACAAACATGAAATTTAGAGTGCTTTTTGAATCAAAAGCCTTCATAAGAGCTGTTATTTCAAAATCACGAGCCTAAATTCAGTCTGATGTAATAAAAGGGGAACCACTAGTTGATGAACTCATCAGATGGGGAATGGCCCCTTTATTGTGGGTGGAACAGCCTCTGTGGCTCCTCCTTCTCCATCTAGGAAAAGGAATATCCCATCCATCTCTAAAATTCTGTGCACTTAACTGTGAACTTTAGAATCCTTCATTTTCTATTCGTTGGGACAGATTAACCAATGAGGACATAATATTCCAATAAAAACACATCTCAGCAGCAGAGTCTAATAAAATCAGGGCCTACAACCTCTTCTCTCTACAATCCTTTCTTGCTACTATCAGACAGAAAGACTAAATGGTGTTTCAGCCAACTTCAGAGGCAGTGAAGAGTCAGATTAGCTGTTGTCTGTAAATTAAACCTCAGAAACCAGCTCTTACATGAATCATCACTGTAGTTTGTTTTGAATTGTACTTAATCCCGTCCCTGAAATAGGAGCCTTCCATGTAACGTTGTGTGTGCTGGTAGCTCACGTATGGGTTATTTAACAAGCCTGTTTGTTTTCTTCTAGGAAAGAATGACTCAGAAGATAATGGAGCCTCTAAGCTTCTAGCAGAACATGAGTTCTTTCATCTTCCGCCATCTGGTTTAAGTTTAAGAAGGTCAGTACTGAGTCCCAGTTGCTTCTTGAAGTTAGCAGGGTGATTAGAAGTGACTTACCTGCATTGCACTCCCCTAATTATGTTGGCACTGAAATCAAGTTTTTCTCAATGAATGGAAGTGAGATGCTTGGTGTGTGTGGGGGGGTCCGTGCGGTTCTCCGCCACCAGCTCCACGATGTGGAAGCTGCTCCTTTGCTCTTTCTCTACACTGTCTCCTGCGAGATTCTACTGAAAAGAAAGATAATAAGTGGTTGGCCTTGAAAGGCTAAGATCCCCCAAAGAATTTCAAAAAGAACTCCCTTCTCTTGGTTTTGTTTTCTCTTTTCCCTCCCTCCCTTCCTTCCTTCCTAACTCAGCTGTTCTCTGTTGCTCATCTTTGGCATTAACCTTGTTGTAAGTCTCCCTGCCCTGCTCTACTTCCAGTACCTTCCACCTTAAATGAAAATGAAATGCACGTCCACCCATGGCACTCCGCTGAGAATCCCTGAATGGCTCCCCATCTCCCTCAGGATAAAATAGGGTGTCCCAGTGTGGTTGCGAGGCCTCTGTGGCCTGACTCCCATAGCCCCCGTGTCTCATTACCTTTCATCAGTCACCCTTGGATCTGCCATCTGTGGGGTGTCTTTAGATCTTTCGTCTTGCTGTTCCTTCTGTCTGGCAATCACTGTACCTGCCTTCCTCTATGGTATGAGAGGAAGTCTATGGTGTGAGACTCGGGACAAGTGTCAGCCACTCCAGGAGGCCTTTGTGGGACCCACTGCCCCAGGCTGCAAGCCTCCACATGTGCCCAGAGTTCCTGAATACCCCTACGTCCCTACACTGACCACAGTATGGTGACACATTTTTGCTTTTGCTTCTCTCTTAGTGCACTGGGCACCCCTCTTGATCAGTGACTTCCTCTTCTTTCAGGCAGTAAAGCCAAGTGGTCAGGTCACAGGCCCTAGAGCAGTGCTCTTCAACCTTTTTTTACCTCATGGCACACTTGTACCTATAGTTTAACTTCTGTGGCACACTTAAATTATGCTGATCAAAAAAAAAAAAAAGAGTACAACAAAGAATATACTTACTATGCTTTGAACTTCTTTCAAAAATAATTTCATAAATGATCTTTAAAAATGTTTGTGGTACACCTAAGATCCTCTCATGGCACCTGATTGAAGATGACTGCCTAGAGCCTTCCTTCCTCCCAGGTTCAAATCCCAGCTCTGAAACTTTCTGGCCGTGTGCTTTTGGACTCGATCTCTTCCTAGCTTGCTTCCCTTATCTATAAAATGAGGGCAATGAACATACCTACCGTGGAGGGTTTTGTGCGTTTTGAGGGCCGTGTCTGAAGCACCAGGGCCGGTGGCAGCACACAGCCAAGCTATGCAAGTATTATCTCGTGTGGTGCTCACTGTCAAGATCACATTGAGTGAAGTGGCATATTTCCCCCTTGAAGTTCAGAGTCATGCAAACTGCAGCAGTGACTTGCAGCTCGTGGATATCTTCTGGAAATTTTAGCAAGTTTTGCTGAAGGAAGTTGAATGCAAATCACTGTTTGTGATGTCTTAGTTTCTGGAGTTATTGTTCATTAAAGAGAATGCGTTGATTCCAGATGCTTCTTGGGTCTGGAGGCCATTTGGAGGCTTCCAGCCTCTGGCTGCCCTGTAGATCCTTTCAGGGCCTCTCACTCCCACCCCTCCACCATGTCTGTGCTGTGGAGAGGATGCCCCCAGCCTTCTCCAGAGCATGAAGGAGCTGAGGACGGAGCTCTGAGCCCGAGTGTCCTCCAGCTCAGGAGATGTCAGAATCTGCATTCTTTGGCCGGTTCACCGGTCATCTCAACAGAGTGCTCAGATTGGAGCAGACTCAGTCACAAAGTCCAAAGCTGTGTCCACCTGTGGGAAGAGTGAGGGATTCACAGAACTGCTGCCACGTCCCTTGATGTGGCCTCTATGAGCTCCTGGGGTGGTCCAGGCCAGTCTGCTTTCTGCACACAGTCTCCACAGGCAACACGAGTGCTGTCTCAGGCCTGGCCTTCCTGTAAAGGGAGAGTTTGGGCCTCGAAACCAGCACCAGCTCTCAGAGTTCCCAGAAAAGCTTGGTGCCCAGGCCTGGCGCTTGCCCTGCCCTCATGTGGTCATAGGCAGCTGGCCTCTGCAAGGCTTAGAGGGCCATTGGACATAGAGGACCACACATCCAGAACTCTGGGCCATTTAAATGTGTGCTGAATGGAGCACACACACGGCACACATTGAAATTTCTCCTGGGGGCTGGGGCAGTGGCTCATACCTGTCATCCTAGCACTCTGGGAGACTGAAGCGGATGGATTTCCTGAGCTCAGGAGTTCAAGACCAACCTGAGCAAGAGCAAGACCCTGTCTCTCCTAAAAACAGAAAAACTGCCCTGGCATTTTGGCAGGCACCTGTAGTCCCAGCTACTTGGGAGGCTGAGGCGAGAGGATCACTTGAGCCTGGGAGTTTGAGGTTGCTGTGAGCTATGATGCCACAGCACTCTACCCAGGGCAACAGAGTGAGGGTCTGTCTCAATATATAGATAGACAAATAAATAAATAAACACATGAATAAACTAACTTCTCCCAGGGAAGAGAGCTGGGGTGCACACTCCCTGGTGTGGATGAGCATGAGCCCGTCTGGGTCAGGACCCCCTTTATCCTGCCGCTTCTTTAGCCACCCAGCAGGCTCCCCGAGTGTCAGCTCCAGCCATTACTTTCTGCTCCTTCCTGTCTTCTTCCTCTTCTGCTCTCTGTGGCCTGGCGTCTGTTGCCACTGCTCTGCCGAGGTCTTATCTTCCTGCCGTGGACAACTGCAGGGAGTCAGTGGCTCTCCCAGCTCTTCTTCCGCCTCGGCCTGTCTTCCGAGGTTGTCACTGTGGACACCTGGCTGCCCCACCCTGGCCCCTCTGCTCGCCTGGCGGGGCCTTTCCTGTTTCCTCAGCACGTGGGCAGGTCTCTTCAGCTAGCTCTCACCCAGCAGTTTGGGGCATACCCAGAAGCTCTCCCCCCCTGCTTTTCTGGTCTTCTGGTGAAACTTTTTGTCTCTTCAGAGAAGTCATCGTGAGGGTGACTCTTCGGTTTGAATCTTTAGCTTTTAGTCCTCTCCTGTGTTGTAACTGCTGCCCAGCCATGTCAGGTGGGGGGAACGGGGGGCTATTCACATTGGACGTGACCCCCTACCTTCCACCCCGCCCCACACATCCTTGCCCTCACCTCTCCTAGGAGGGCATCCTTTTAGTCAGCTGACCTTGTAAACTAGAGCCAACCTTGACCTTCTATCCGTCATCCCCTTGAAGGTTTCACCTGGTTCAGTTTTTCTTTGAAATCTATTTAGATTTATTCTCCAGCCTTGTGACCTCTGGCAATGGCTTCTGCTCTGGGTTCCTCTCCCCCCCACCCCATGCTCCATTGCTGGATTTACATGCTGGATTTAAGCACACATTATTATTATTATTATTATTATTATTATTATTTTGGTATCACCCTTTGCTCAAAAACCTCAAGTGGCTCCTTCTAGCCCAGCATGGGTCCATCCAGGTTCTGAAGCCCCCTGTAACCTGACCCCACCTACCTGTATCTAACCCTATTTCTCACAGCCGTGCCAGACGCTCATGGGGCACCTGTTCTCTTCAGGAACGTGGCCTGGGTTCTGGGGGAGCCAGGGAAGGTTGACAGTCGGCCCCCTCCTTCAGGACCTTTACCAGGAGCTGGAGGGTGGAGGTAGAGCATGTAGCCCAGCACAGGGATCGTGCGAAACCGAGCGGATGAGGTGGGAACATGGAGAGAGTGTTCATTCTGACGGGTCCTGGGCTGCGGGTTGGATGTGACTTTCTGTCAACTGGAATCATTGTTTCTTGGGCCATTTTGTTAGCAACACATACAACTAATTCTTGTAAGACCTTATCAAATTATTCAAAACCATTTTCTGAATAAAAAAATAAAACTACTTTCCTCAAAACAGGCTGATTTTTGAGGTAATTTGAAAAAGGAACCTCCTTTTTCCATTATTGGGAGTGGTAATGGTTTGCCTGAGTTTCTAGTTTTGAAAGAGTGCTTGTAAATATTCCTCTTTTTTTGTAAATATTCCACTGAATTTTTCCATGAACGTTGATGTAAAATGCCTGACGAACATGGAGAGCGATGTCTTTTGTCTGACACATTGTAAAGGAAGGTTTCGGGGAGGGAGACGGGCAGTCTTGCTCTCTCTGTGAGGTGCTCAGATGCCGACAGCTCGCTCAGCCGCTTCCTATCCAGTCCTTCACAGATGAAGTTCATGGGGAACCAAGGCTACTATACAGAGATCTGATATCAGAAAATCCCATTGCTGTGGAGTTTCCCAGCCTGTGCCAATGGTCTGGCATTCCGGAGACTTTTAGGGGAATAAGCAGAAAAATTCTGTGGCCTTGAAACTGTTCCTGAATGGTTCCTCTATGACTTCCTCATTGTATTAGTGGCTGCCCAAAGGTCCAAGATAAACCACTTCCCCATGCCTGCTGAGAGACTGCAGCGCAGACACGTGGCATTTTATTGCCCTGTTATTAGAACCAGCCTCCTAATGTGCACTGCAGAATTCTCGAGGGTAAACATTCGGGCATGTATCCACGGGCACCGCACTCACACTGTAGGTGCATGTACACACACACAGCCACACCCCCACTTAGTTACCTCTTTGAACTCTGAGGTTTCAGGACTGTGGAGCTAGGGCCATGTCCCTGGCCTCAGGCATGGACCTTACCGCAGCCCCACCAGGGCCTTCCCCCTCACCGGAGTATCTGAGCCAAGGGAAAATGAGCAAGCAGACGCCAGCTTCTACCTGCCCTGGGGGTGGCATCTTCCCCATACACAGGCGCTTACACACACGTGTGCATGAACATGCTCTGCCGTGCATTAGTCCCACAGCCATGCACGTGCTCACAGGGTGAGAGTCTGTAGCACAGACGGAGGCTGTCCTGACAGCACACTGAATGTCCAGGTGGAGAGTTCAAGTATAGGAAGGGACTGTCCAAGGCATGCTTTGGGGAGTTTCTAAGCGTCCCTCTCTCTGGTCTTTGCACTTCCCTCTCCCTTTGCTGAGACACATTTCCCAAGGCCCTATATTTCTCACAGCTCTGTCTCTCGCTCTGGTACCTTTTCTCACTGGTGGAGCTGGCCTGAGGTTTCCTTTGAGTGGATGTGCCTCTTTCTTCAGTGGTCCCTGCTGTGATTATACTTAGTCGTCCACACTCTGCCCCTCCATGTCATAACCAAGAGCGCTGGTGCTTCCATAGGACCACCTGGGCAGGAGAGAGCTGAGGCCTGGACAGGCGGCCAGCCTTGGGCCCTGTCCCTCCTTTAATCTAAGCAAGGGCGCTCACTGGTACCGCTAGTTCCTTGTTGGCCTGAGCCAGGGATCTATACTACAACAGATTGCATCAATCAAAAAAGACCTCTTTCCCCTAGCTTCCCATGGTGATTGAATCACTCTCTGAGAACATTTATAAAACTATATAACCCTACGGACAAGTCCGGCTTCATTTTTCAATTTTAGGCAAATCACTGTGCGCAAAAAAAAAAAAAAAAAAAAAAAAAAAAAATCATTGGATGAGTGGGTGCAAATTTACACAGAAATGTTTAAGTCATTATAGTAGAAAATCTAGGGTCTTGCCAGTGGGATCAGATTTCAAAAGGATGTGCAAAAAATATAGGAAGAGAGGCACGAATGACTAAGGATGAATGTGAGGGGACACCTAGGACAGCTGAAGCTGGAATGCACCTCAGCTAACCAAGATGCTAATGATGGTAAGAAGAAGGACTTTTAAAGTACCATCAAGGTGGGAGAAAATGGGGACGGAGGCAATGGGTGCCCTGCTGGAGATGCCACATGTGGGCTGGGCGCCCACCGGGGTAGATGCCATGCAGGTAGTTTAATGAGCAAAGGATCAGGTGACCCTTCCAGCCTTGACAGTCTGTGGTTCTGTGAGACAGATGTTCATATTCTGTATGATGTCCACAGGGGTCCAAGGATGTGAGCTGTTAAGACAATTCTAGAAACTGAAAGACCAGCTACTGGAGAATTATTAGTAATTATTGCTTTTCACCTAAAATAGGCAATGAAGATCCAAAATTACTGACTTTGTTGCCAGGAAATAGCTTATTTTCTGGGAGAATCTGGTTTGTTCAATGTGCTCCATCCTTGGCTGATGGTAATACTACCATACCCTTATTTTAATTTTTTGAGACAAAGCCTCAAGCTGTCACCCTGGGTAGAGTGCTGTGGCATCACAGCTCGCAGCAACCTCCAACTCCTAGGTTCAAGCAATTCTCCTGCCTCCACCTCCCAGGTAGCTGGGATTACAGGCACCTGCCACAATGCCTGGCTATTGTTTTTGTTGTTGTTGCAGCCATTGTTGTTGTTTGGCGGGCCCAGGCTGGATTCGAACCCACCAGCTCAGGTGTATGTGGCTGGTACCTTAGCGGCTCGAGCCACAGGCGCCGAGCCAAATCTCCATCATTTTATGACTGAA
>CAUYPK010162737.1:0-10530 GCA_963574355.1 Loris lydekkerianus | reverse complement strand
CAGTGGGAAAAAGATTCCCTATTTAACAAATAGTGCTGGGTGAACTGGCTGGCAATCTGTAAAAGACTAGAACTGGACCCACATCTTTCACCATTAACTAAGATAGATTCTCATTGGATAAAAGATTTAAACTTACAACATGAAACTATAAAAATACTTGAAGAAAGTGCAGGGAAAACTCTAGAAGGAATCGGCCTGGGCGAATATTTTATGAGGAGGACTCCCCATGCCATTGAAGCAGTATCAAAAATATACTACTGAGACATGATCAAACTAAAAAGCTTCTGCACAGCCACGAACATAGTAAGTAAAGCAAGCAGACAGCCACAGAATGGTTATACCTCTGATAAAGGTTTAATAACCTGAATCCACAGAGAACTCAAATGTGTTTAGCAAGAAAAGAACAAGTGATCCCATCTCAGGGTGGGCAAGACACTTGAAGAGAAACTTCTCTAAAGAAGACAGACGCACGATCTACAAACATGTGAAAAAAAGCTCACCAACCTTAATCATCAGAGAAGTGCAAATCAAAACTACTTTGAGATATTACCTAACCCCTGTAAGAGTAGCCCACATAACAAAATCCCCAAACCAGAGATGTTGGGGTGGATGTGGAGAAAAGGGCACACTTCTACACTGCTGGTGGGAATGCACACTAATTTGTTCCTTTTGGAAGGATGTTTGGAGAATACTTAGAGATCTAAAAATAGATCTGCCATTCGATCCTGTAATTCCTTTACCTGGTATATACCCAGAAGACCAAAAATCACAATATAACGAAGACATCTGTACCAGAATGTTTATTGCAGCCCAATTCATAATTGTTAAGTCACAGAAGAAGCCCACATTCCCATGGACCCAAAAATGGATTAATAAATCGTGGTACATGTATACCATGGAATATTATGCAGCCTTAAAGAAAGATGGAGACTTTACCTCTTTCATGTTTACATGGAGAGAGTTGGAACATATTCTTCTTAGCAAAGTATCTCAAGAATGGAAGAAAAATTATCCAATGTACTCAGCCCTACTATGAAGCTAAATTATAGCTTTCATATCAAGGCTATAACCCAACTATAGCAGAATAATATGGGGAAAGGACCAAGGGCAGGGAAGGGAGTGGGGAGGTTGGGGTGAAGGGATGGTAATGGGTGGGACCACACCTATGGTGCATCTTAGAATGGGTAAAGGCGAAACCTACTAAATGCAGAATACAAATGTCTACATACAATAACTAAGAAAATGCCATGAAGGCTACATCGAACAGTTTGATGAGAATATTTCTGATTGTATATGAAACCAGCACATTGTATTCCTTGATTGTACTAATGCACACAGTTATTATTTAACAATAAAAAACAGTGATAAAATAAAATAAAACTTCACAAGTATCAAATTAAAATACAAGTGACTCAACTTCCTGCCAAGAAAAAATGTACGATTATAAAGATAACAACAACAAAAATACAAACACCCAATAATGAAAAATCCACAATGTCCAGCAATGAAAAATTAAAGGTATATCAAGAAACAGGGAAATGTGAGCTATAATTAGAAGAAAAATAAGTCAGTGGGAAGAAACTTATAAATTGTGGACACATTAAAATTAACACATAAGAGCAATAATAGAGGGTGGTGCCTGTGGCTCAGAGGAGTAGGACATCGGTCCCATATGCCAGAGGTGGCAGGTTCAAACCCAGTCCCAGCCAAAAAAGAACTGTACAAAAAAAAAAAAAAAAAAAAAGAAAAAGTGCAATGATAGAACAATTATAACTATTTCAGGTAATTAATGAAAAACAGTTATAATGGGAGAGAAATTAAAGATATTAAAAATATTAAAAATAATCAAATGGAATTTCTAGGGATGAAAAATACAAGTCTGAAATGAAAAATTCACTGGATAGAATTAAACTCAGATTAGATGCTGCAGAAGTAAAGTTGGAAAATTTGAAGACATAGAAACTATTGAAAATGAAGCACGGAGAGTAAATAGATAGAATAAAAGTAAGCAAAAAGAACGTATCTGGAGGCATCACATCACCACACTTCAAAATATACTCTAACACTATAGTAACCAAAACAACTTCATGTTGGAACCAAAATAGAGACACAGACCAGTGCAACAGAACAGAGAACCCAGATATAAAACCATATATCTACAAAACCAACTGATCTTTGAAAAGGCAGATGGCAACATACAACAATGAAAAGATTCCCTATTCAATATATGATGCTTAGAAAATTTGATATCCGTATGCAGAAGAATGAAACAGGAGCCCTATTTCTCACCACTCCCTAAGATTAATTCAAGGTAGATAAAAGACTTAAATATAAGGCATAAAACCATGCAAATTCTAGAAAAAAAAAATAGAAAAAACTCATTTACATTTCAGTGTAGGCAAAGAATTTATGATTAAGACCTCAAAGGCAATTACAGAAACTAAAAGTAAATGGGATTTGATTAAATTAAAAAGCTTCTGCATAGCCAGAGATATACTAGAAAGAGCAAACAGAATGGGAGAAAATGATAAGGAGCTAGAAGCTACAAAAAAATTCACACAAATATACAAGAAAAAACAACCCCATTAAAAAGGGGGCGAAAGGATATATGAACAGAAGCCATATATCCACAAAGTTCAGTGTACTACAAGTAAAATAAACACAAAGCAACTACCCTAAGACACATTATAATAAAATCTATGAAAATCAGAAGTAAGGAGAAAAATCTTAAAAACAACTAGGGAAAGGACGAGGGACAATACTTTGTAAAAAGAAAGACAAGAATGATTGTGGACATCTTATCAAAAACTATACCAGCCAGAAAAGATCTACATGATTTTTAAAGGGCTGAAAGAAACTGTTAACATTACAGCAAAAATATATTTCAAAATTAAATGAAAGCTACAGCCCAACTACAGCCCAAGATGGAGGAAGAGGAGGGGCAGGAAGGGGGATGGGGGTGGATGGGTGGAAGGAGGGTAATTGCTCAGACCACACTTGTGGTGCATTTTACAAGGGTACATGGCATATCTAGTAAGTGTAGAGTATAAATTTCATAACATAATAATTAAGAAAGTGTGGTGAAGGCTATGTTAACCAGTTTGTTGTATTTCAAATTATATATAAAACCAGCACATTGTACCCCATAAATGCACTAATATACACAGCTGTGATTTAATAAAAAAAATTAAAGCAACATAATTGAACATTTTATAATGAAATAATTCAGATTTTCTTGAAAATGAAGGAAACTGAAAATTTTTCAGCCAAAATAAAAAAGCTAACAAAATTTGTGTGCAGCAGTAAAAAATGTTAAAGAGGATTCTCTATGAAGAAGAAAAGAGATTATGAATGGAAAACTCGATTTATACAAACAAATGAAGAATATCAGAAAAGGGAAAATATAATTTAAATTTCTTTAAAAGATAATTGAATGTTTAAAATAAAAAATAGTAATATACTAATTTATAACAGATACAAAATCTACAATAGCAATAGCAAAAAGAACAGAAGGAGAAAATATAAGCATATTATTATAAGGATATTTCATTACATGTAAACAAGTATAATATCATTTGAAAGTAAGCTGTGATTAGGTTATAGGTAATTATTTTAACCCTCAAACCAATCCCTAAAAGAAAGAAAACACAGAGGTTTGCTTAATAAGTAAAGATCAAATGGAACCCTTAAAAATATTCTAATTCAAAAAAATTATGAAAAGAGGGGAAAGGTTACAGGGAACAAATGGAACACATGGAAAACAAAGAGCAAGATGATATACTTACACCCAGCCAATGTCATAATCCATTATAGTCAATTGGTCCAGAGGTGTCCAACTGTTTTTCTTTTCTGCTGCACATGGGGCCACATGGTAATACACAATCACTATGGAAAGTTGATTTTATATATATATAAAATAAACATATAAAAAAAATATATATATATATATAAAATAGATATGTAAAGTCCACGCATATATATATATATGTAATATATATATAAAATAGATATATAAAGTCCACGCATACTTTTCATGATATACAACACCACTGATAAGCAAAAACTGTCCTTGTAAAATCAGCATGTGACCCTTGAGCTGCAGGTTGGACACCCCTGGAAATACTCCAGATAAAACCAGACATTGTCAGATTGAATTTAAAAACCAAAGTTGAACTACATGCCATCTACAAGAAATTCACTTTAAATATAAAGACACAGGTAGTTCAAAGTAAAAAAAGATGTATTAATATATACTATGCAGTCACTAATTATCAGAAATTAGTAAAAGTCACTATATTAATTAAAAAACAGTAACCTTCAGAATGAGAATGCCATCAAGAATAAAGAGAAAATTTTATAATAATCAAGGGATTACTTCATAAAGGAGACAATTATAAAAATGTATGCATCTTTAATAGAGCTTTGGAAAATCTTACAGAATTGGAACAAAAGAAAATTCACAATTATACTTGTAAACTTCAACAATCCTTTCTCATAAATCAGTAGAGTATTTAAAACTTCTGAACATTGCTAAGATAAATTAAAATAATACCAAAATAAATGAAGAGACACATTATGTCATATATTGGAAGATTTAATATTGTTGGGTTATCAATTCCCCTAAAATTTATCTATAGATTAAATATAATCCAAATTGATAAATTAATTCTATAATATACTGAACACAGCAATGGAAATATATTAGAATAGCTACAACCATTTTGTAAAAGAAAAACAAAGTTGAAGATCTCATACTAGATTTCAGGACTTCCTATTAAGCTTAAGTAATTAACAATGTGTGATATTTGCCTAATGATTAGCATATAGAACAATGAAACAGTAGAGTCCAAGGACAGAATACAAATAGAAGCCAGGTGCAGTGGTGGCTCAAGCCTATAATCCTAGCACTTTTGAAGGCCGAGTTGGGAGGATCACTTGAGGCCCTGAGCTGGGTCTAACCTGAGCAAGACTCTATCTCTCAAAAAAATAGAAAAATTATTGGGATGTAGTGGCTTGCACCTGCAGTCCTCACTACTTAGGAGTCTGAGGCAGGAGGATCGCTTGAGCCCAGGATTCTGAGGTTGCAGTGAGGTATGAAAATGCCACTGCACTCTAATCTGGTTGACAGAGCAAGATTCCATTTCAAAAATAAACTAAAATTAAATAAAGAATGAGAACAGAAACAGAAACAGAACGTGTCAATCTGTGACAACATAGCCAAGGTAATTTAATTAGTAAAGGATTATTATTTTCAATAAATGGTGCTATGACAACTGGATATTCACATGGAGAAAAGTTAAACCTGAACAATAAGATGATACCATGTGCAAAAATTAACTTAAAATGAACCATAGATCTACATGTAAAAAAAAAAAAAAATGCCATAAAATTTCTTGAAGAACACATAGAATAAAAATTTTTGACCTGGGAGGTGCCTGTGGCTCAAAGGAGTAGGGCACTGGCCTCATATGCTGGAGGTGGCAGGTTCAAACCCAGCCCTGGCTAAAAACTGCCAAAAAAAAAAAAAAAAAAAAAAAAAAATTGACCTTAAGTTACACAAAGAGTTCTGAGACACAGTACATAACACATGAACCATAAAAGCAAATATAATAAAGTACACTATTGGAAAATAAAGAGACCATTTAGAACATGAAAAAGAAAACTACAGAAAAAGAGAAAACATTCCTAAACCATATATGTATATCTGATAAAGGACTTATATTCAGAAAACATAAGTAGCTCACATAATTCATTAAATAGTTAAACAATGTGATCAGAAAATGGGCAAAAGATTTGAACATTTAATAAAAACATAAAGAAATGTACAGTAAGTTCATGAAAAATGCTCACCCACTAGGAAATGAAAATCAAAACTACATTGACTACCATTATACACTCATTGAATGGCAGAAATACTAACAATAACAAGTGCTGACAAGGATACATAGCCACTGGAACTTTCCTGCATTGCTTGTGGGAATGTAAAGATTGTATGAACAGTCATTTTAGAAAAAAGTCTGTCAAAATTTTATAAAGTTAAAAATATAATTATGATGCAATTCATTAATTTATTTTCATGTGGAAATAAAAATAAAACTGCATATTGTCAAAAAGTCTTGTACCTGAATGCTCAGAGTAGTTTTATTTACAAACACAACTCAAATTTACATAAACAAATGAATAAAAATAAATTATAATGTATATATTCACAGAATTAAATACTCAGCAATTAAAGAAATTATTGACACTTAGGTACACAACATAGAGCTGACTGAAGAAAATAGGAACAAAAGGACACATATCTTATGATTCCATTTATATTAAACTCTAGGAATGAAAAATACAATCCAGAACAAGAGAATGTAGATCACTGATTGCCCTGGGTTCAGAGTTGAGGATGACCAGGAAAAGGCACAAGAGAATATTTGGGGGTTGTGGAAATAATTATGTCTTGATTGGGGGTGATTATATAGGTATAAATACTTGCCAGAATTCATTGTAACTTTAAAATGTAGAACTTATCTTGCATAAATTATGTCTCAATAAAATGATTTTTTTAAAAGGTCAATGGCTTTATGGAGCTTCTTATCGACTGTAAGAAAGAGAATCAAGAGGGCAGAGGCAAGATGGCTGACTGGAGCCAGCTTTTCACAGAGGCTCCCATCAAGAAGGAGAGTTAAAGGAGAGAAGTTTAGCAAGTGACCTGGTGGATTAGCTGAGCCAAGAGGGAAGATTGAAGGGCACATCAACCCTACTGAGGGGAGCTGTGACCCTAAGGATAAAAACAAAAGGCACACACACACACACACACACACACAAAAACAAAAGGCACAAAAGTCATCGCCAAGCGGACGGGAGTCCCCTCCTCCATGAAAATAGCTCACAGTACTCCATACAAACCAGCAAGCAGAGTTCAGACATCCTGTCATTTTATCCCATGAGAGAGACCCTCTAAAAAGTGGACCTACTTCCCCTATTATGGTGCCATGGCACTCTCCTGCCAGGCATAAAACTGTATAAAATTGCATATATTCTCTATCTATAATTCTGAACTCCCAGCACTCCCCTCCACTCTCATTCCAAGGTCTGGAAGCCTGTTCCCCAGGAGCCCATATTCTTCTGTATTTTCTCCAGAGGTGTGGAAAGGGCATGGACTGCTGCTGGTCAGTGCTTATTCTGCAGCATGGGAGTAAGTAGAAGATGGTCAGCTAAGAGGGAACCATACAGAAGCTGCAGTGGCCTAAGGTACCTACAGCAACAATAGGGCTTACACCCATGGATATTCTGGAGTCACACCCCCTGTCTCTCTGGGCAACCAGAGGAGGCCAGGCATCTTTTTTGGTGGCAGCCACTGGTGGAAAAGATCTAGGATGGAAACACAGGCCCTGTGAGTAAAGGGTTTGCCTGAGGTGATACCAGCATGGGCAGAGCGTGAGGACTAGAATACATGCGCAGAGACCGCAGACTCTCAGGGGCTGACCCAGAGGACCACTTTACTGAGCCTAAGATGCACCTGGCCCTCAGGGGACCATAGCTAAGACACAGAATGGCAGGCAGAGGCTGGAACTGACAGCTAACTGTGCTGTGCCAATGCAAACTGCAGCTAAGATGGGGCAGCAGCATAGACCAGGTCTGAGTTGCAGGTTCTGTGAACTCAAATAGCATCTGTTCTGCAGGAGAATATAGCCAGGACAGAAACAAATTCTACGAAGTTATTCTGTGCTGTCAGCAACATCAATCAGGGGCAGGGCTGGAACTGAGTGAACTGCCCCAGCCTCCATTAAGCACAAGAGGTTGTCAGGCCTCACCTCCCCCTGCCAGACAGTGGCAGAGAGCAGAGGAGACATAGATCTCCCTGTGATTCAGGCAGGTGAAAACCCCTGGAGTATCTGCTCATTGGAGGCAACTGGGTCACAGCCCTGTGGGGTTATCAGTGACTGGGTGTGACAGAGGTGCAAGGTGGGGAAGAAGGCATCAACTTTCTAAGACTAATCTATTTGCTGGGTGGGCCCTCCTGACCCCACGGAACACCAGAGTGAGTCATATTTGAGTTGCCAGCAGACCCCTGCAATCTAGTTGCCAGAGACCTTTTGAACTCTCCCACCTGAGACAAGTGCTGACTGAGACAATTGATTTGGACCTCTTGAACTGGGCCAATCGCCTGAGGACTATCCAAGTGGTACCCTGAGTGTGTGGCTATGGGAAGATTTGATTTTCCTTTTCCAATTGTTGTCTGTGGGGGTTGGGGTGACTTAATTGCTGGTATTTCTCCACAGCTGAGACCTCAACCCAGAGTAACTGAATCACTAGGGTCGGACAGAGACCAGCTGAAAACAAGACAGAGCTACTGAGCACCACCACAGCAATCAGGTCCCAAATTTCTCAGGCCACAGCACTGTATGGGTCCTTGGCAAAGCTCCTGGGGAAAGGTACAGACACCAGTCCCAGCTTTGGAGCAAAGGGCTGGTTAATCACTACTCCTCGAGCCCCCAACCCAACTTCTCTTTATCTGCACATCCAGTCAAATGGTGTAAAATAATCATGGAGCAGAATCAGAGGAAAAACTCTGGTAACATGAATAACCAGAGTAGATCAAACCCCTGCCCCCCAAGGAAAGATATGGCAGACACAACTGAAGATTCCATTCATAAACAGATGGCTGAGATGTCAGAAATCCAATTCAGAATTCGGATTGCAAACAAGATTAATATAATAGAGGAAAAGTTGGAATTACAAATTCCAGGAGCAATTCAAAAGTTGTGTCAAGAATTCAATGAATTTGAAGACAAAATCACCAAAGGTTTTAACACACTGAAACAAGAATTTTCAGCCCTCAATGAACTGAAAAATGCAGTAAAATCTCTCAGTAACAGAATGGAACAAGCAGAAAAAAGGATTTCTGACATTGAAAGCAAAGCTTTTGAATGCTCCCAAACTCTCAGAGACAAAAAGAAATGAAGAGCAAAAATGGATCACTCCCTCAGAGAACTCTGGGATAATCCAAAGCAAACTAATATTTGCCTCATAGAATCACTGGAGGCAATGAAGTGGCTTCGCAAGGCACGTAGGCTCTTTTTCATGAGATTATGAAAAAGAATTTTCCAGACATGCCAAGAAATTTTGAAATTCAGATAGGAGACAGTTTCAGAACCCCAGCATGATTCAAACCAAATAAGACATCCCCCAGGCACATCATAATTAACTTCGATAAAATTAATATGAAGGAGAAAATTCTGAATGCAGCCAGATGTAAGAAAACCATAACCTACAAAGGGAAGAATATTAGAATGACTGCAGATCTCTCTGCTGAAACCTTTCAAGCCAGAAGAGGGTGGTCATTGACTTTCAATATCTTAAAACAAAATAACTTGCAACACAGAATCCTGTATTCACCTAAACTGAATTTCATTTATGATGGAGAAATTGAACACTTTATAATCACATTCACATGTTGAAGAAATTTGCCATAACTAAACCACCTCTCCAGGATAGTCTCAGACCTATCCACCATAATGACCAGTCCAATCCTCTACCACAAAAGTAAACTCACTCAGAAACTATTGATCAAACTCATACTTTCACAGTGGTGAAAGGATTAAAAATGTCCACTGGACTTTCAAAAAATTTGATACCCCAAATTCTACCAGGCTTATCAATATTCTCCATTAATGTGAATGGCTTAAATTGTCCTCTAAAGAGGCACAGATTGGCTGACTGGATACAAAAACTCAGGCCAGATATATGCTGCATACAAGAATCTCATCTTACCTTAAAAGATAAATATAGACTGAGGGTGAAGGGATGGTCATCTATATTTCAGGCAAATGGAAAACAGAAAAAAGCAGGTGTTGCAATTCTATTTGCGGATACAATAGGCTTTAAAACAACAAAAGGAAGGAAGAATAGGAATAGTCACTTCATATTTAGTAAGGTTAGTACTCAATATGATGAGATTTCAATTATGAATATTTATGCATCCAAACAGAATGCACCTCAATTTATAAGAGAAACTCTAATAGACATGAGCAACTTGATTTCCTCCAGCTCCATAATAGTCGGAGATTTTAACACTCCTTTGGCAGCGTTGGACAGATCCTCCAATAAGAAGCTGAGCAAAGAAATTTTAGATTTAACTTAACCATTCAGCATTTGGATTTAACAGACATGTACAGAACATTTCATTCCAATAAAACTGAATACACATTCTTCTCATCAGCCCAAGGAACATACTCCAAAATCGATCACATCTTATGTTACAAGTCTAAACACAGTAAAATTAAAGGAATAGAAATTATTCCTTGCATCTTCTCAGACCACCATGGAATAAAAGTTGAACTCAGTAACAACAGAAATCTGCATACTCATACAAAAACATGGACGTTAAATAACCTTATGCTGAAAGATAGCTGGGTCATAGATGAGATCGAGAAGGAAATTACCAAATTTTTGGACCAAAATGACAATGAAGACACAAATTATCAGAACCTCTGGGATACTGTGTAGGCAGTTCTAAGAGGAAAATTTATAGCA
>CAUYPK010162736.1:0-20038 GCA_963574355.1 Loris lydekkerianus | reverse complement strand
AGCCACCTGCCGTGGGCCCACAAGAGTGCTGGGACTACAGGCTTGAATCATCTGGCTGGCCTTTCTCAAATTCTTAAGGAATGACATAAATAGGCATTGTGAAATAAAACTGATTATTTGTTTGAAGATAGAGTAACTTCTAATATTATTGAATCAGACACTTATAAGGACCATACTGAGAAATAACTTGTATACATACTAAAGCCTGAGAGGTGATGCTTAGCTAAGTGTTTCTCAGCCCAGGCTTCCAGGAAGATTCCTGGACCAGTTAAAAGAAATACCATCATCTGTGATTCTGCTTGCCAAGAGATTCTATTAGTGTGGCTGGTGTCATCCATGTGGCCCTCTGTGATGCTAAAGGAAGGCCAATGTCAAGCATGAGGGTTTCCAGATACATTTAAGACAGTCAAGTTTGTGTATTTTTTTTCTTTTTCCAGAAAAAGGTCAGAGGGCCCATATTCCCATTTCCATAGCAGAAATTGCTGGCAGGGGAGGGCACTGGAGGCCAAGAAATTAGATGCTCACACTTTGGTCTTTATATGGAACCTCTTTCTTCCTGACTCTCTCCCTTGTTAAAGAATAGAAAAGGGTAAATTTTTTTTCTGCACTTCATTGTCCCTGTGCCTATGGATATGGTGATAGCAGGTGAAGAGTTTGTGCTGATGCCTTTAAAGGCATAATGTCTAGGTATAGGAGTAATGTGTCCAGATAATCTCCCCTGAGAAGGAAACCAAGGAAAGAAAAAGAAAAAGAAGTGATTGCTTCTTGGGTAACTGTCCAAGGTGCAGGGCTGTGCCCACTTTATCTCCTGCAATATCATGTTCTCAGACTTTGCAAACCTTTTAGGTCTCTACTTGTGATGTTCCTGCCAAATGAGTTTGTTTTAAATATTCTTTTCTTCTTTTCTTTTAATAGTCCCGAGACTCCAAAACTTTTTCTTTACATATGGCGAGTCTTCTTTCCATTCTGTCTTCATCCAGCTTCTTATGTGCCCCCAAATATTCTCACTTTAATTTGTTTCCTGCAATAGTGAAAATGTTCAATTTCTCTGATGAAAATGGGAAAATGTGGATGCCCAATATTTTCATTGTGGATGAGGTTGGGTCATTGGATTGTAGCAATGAAGGGAAATATTACTATTTAGCCTCCATCTGGAAGCTCCACTAGTTCTATGTAAAGTAGGATGACGTTCATGCACTTTTACAGAAGATGGCATTAACTGCTTAGAGTAATTCAAAGTTTTTAAGGACAGAATAATTAGAAAAGAGTTGCTTTCTAGGATGGTAAAGAAAGCTATTTAAAGACAAAACTAGAGATTAGAAGACATGCCAGATATCTATAACTGGAACTTTGGCAAAACTAGGTTTTTCTCAACTAGTCTTTATTACATTATGATTGCGTTTTTCTCTCCAGTATTATCACAGCAGTGATGTTAGGTTTACATGTGTGAACCAGCACCTTATACTAATTTGTCCTGTTACAGTTGGTGTTAATTTTATTCACTCAGTTAACTATGCTCTTGGACACCTATTCCATTGTAGGGTTCAGTATAGCTTCTGTATTGTTAATATATACTTGAGGAGATTATCAACTAAAGTGACCAAATCAAAACATTTATTGATGAAGCACTCCTTTCTTCTTAGATTCTCTTCCATATACCATTCTTTGGAAAGTAAAGGTTGTCATTGTTTATCGGTTAAGGAATCAAGTGGGGTAAATCCAGTGTCTGCCATTCACTGCATGTTTGATAAAATATCATTAAGGTATTGAAGCATTATCATTCCTGATGAGCTGGTTGGAAATTTAGAAATGGAATCTTTACCCCATATTGTCTGAATAGCAATCTTCATTTTTTCAAAATCTCCAGTTCTTTCTTATATACATTAAAACTTTAGAGTTACCATTTATCTCACCTTGACATTGTCATATAAAAAATGTACACAGATTATAGCATATAGTGTAAATAAGCACAAAAATCTGCATGCTGGTATTGGTGGCCTTTTATTTCTACTGTGTCAACCAAAAGTGTACAATCTGTACACTGGTTTTGTGTATGCCATTTCATCCCCTGTCTTCAGTGTTAGGTAACACATTATGGAATATAGCTATTCTATAGTTGTTAGGTAGTTGCATTTACATTTATAAGTCAGCAAGAGTTCTCTTCACTCACTTAACTAAAAGTGAAATTCATGGCTTGATGCCTGTAGCACAGTGGTTAAGGAATGGGCCACATACACCCCGGCTGGTGGATTCAAACCCAGCCTCGGCCAGCTAAACAACAATGACAGCGGCAACAAAAAATTAGCTGGGCATTGTGGAGGGCGCCTGTAGTTTGAGCTAGGAAGCTGAGGCAAGAAAATCACTTAAGCCCAAGAGTTTAAGGTTGCTATGAGCTGTGATGCTACAGCGCTTTACTCAGGGTAACAGCTTGAGACTCTGTCTCAAATTAAAGAAAAAAAAAGTGAAATTCTATATGCCCATGTTTTCTTTAAATATGTTTGTGTTTCGGGGAGTGTTGACATTCAAGGACATGTCTATTGAATTCTCTCTGGATGAGTGGGCCTGCCTGGACCCTGCTCAGCAGCATTTGTATCGGAATGTCATGTTAGAGACCTACAGAAACCTGGTCTTCCTGGGTGAGGACAACTTATATGCACAGTTCCAGGTCTACACTAAACAATTTATATTGTCTCTTTGTAGAACATTTTTGTTGAGTTTATTCATTGACTGAGTGTCAGGTTCTTCTTTCTATGGAAAACTTTAGAATATCTTGGTATAGAAAAGAAAAATTGAAGTTGTTTTATTTTGGCATTAATCTTACCTTTTTAATTTGATTTATATCCTTCACTAGATTAATGAAAATTTTAGAAATTTCGTGGCCGATATTGTTACTCATACCTTTAAGTCTGATTTCTAGCACTAAATTTGATTTCAGTAGTTTTGGTAGTGGAGGAGTTAGGAATGTTCCAACTTTAAATACTTTTTAAAGATTCTGGAGTTTCTGCAAGGAAATCTGTTTGGGATTATTATTTCAGAATCTTCTAAAATGTCCTTTTCTCTACTTCACCAAGCCATTAGATTGCCAATTGAAGAATCTCAAATTTTTTCTTATAAAACAGGTCTTACTGTCTCTAAGCCAGACCTCATCATCTGTCTGGAGCAAAGCAAAGAACCCTGGAAGGTGAAGACACAACCGACACTAGTCAAGCACCAAGGTAGGTTGGAGTGAGTGGAGCAGGTAACACTGGTCAGCAGTCCAAGTTCTAGGAGGAAATCACACAGTACAGTGTGATTAGAGAAGCTCAGCTTAATCAGAAATTATTTCTGAGAAGCCTGGGTTTCTATCCCTTGTTCTTACATCAAGGTATCTCATTCTTTTTATTGTTTTTTAATTTTTCTTTTCTTATTGATAAAGAGTTTCACTCTCTTGCCTCACACTAGAGTGCCATGACATCAGCCTAACTCAGAGCAACCTTAAACTGCTGTTGTCAAGTGATTTTTCTATCTCAGCCCCCAAATAGCCAGGACTACAGGTTCCTCTACATTGCCTGGCTAATGTTGTTTTTACTTTTTTAGTATAGGGGAGTTCTCATACTTACTCAGGCTAGTCTTGAACTTGTGAGCTAAAGCAGTCCTCCCTCCTTGGCATCTCAGAGTGCTAGGCATATAGTTGTGAGCCACTATGCCTGTTCTTGGCTTTAATTTCCAGAATTACTTTTCACTGGTATTCCTTCTAGGTTACTCTCAGAATGAAAGAAATTCCTATGGCTTACATGTGAGTATAGGATGTGACTGCTCTTCCATTGCTTTTAAGAATATGAAATATGTGTGTATTTTTTAGTACCTGTGAGATTTTTTAAAATATTTTTTAAGCTGTGTGTGGTAGCTCAGACCTCTACTCCTAGCTCTCTGGCACCCAAGGTGGGACTATTTCTTGAGCTTGGGAGTGTGATATCAACCTAAACAAGATTGAGACCCCATCTCTACTAAAAAGAGAAAAAGTATCCAGGCATTTTAGTAGTTTTGTGACCCACTTACTGGGGGCTAGTAGTGGGGATAAGGCTGGAGAATTGCTTGAACTCAGGGGTTTGAGGTTGCTATCAGTTAGGCTGATTTTATGACAGTGTAGCCTGAACAACAGAATGAGACTGGGTCTGAATAAAACTTTTTCTTTTTTGTCTTTTTTTTTTTTTTGAGACAGAGTCTCAAGCTGTCTCCCTGGTTAGAGTGCTATGGCATCACAGCTCACAGCTCACAGCAAGTCAAACCCTTGGGCTTAAGCGATTCTCTTCCCTCAGTCTCCTGAGTACCTGGGACTACAGGCGCCCACAACAACGCCCAACTATTTTTTTGTTGCAGTTGTCATTGTTTTTGCTAGCCTGGGCCATGTTCGACCCTGCCGAAACTATCCACTGAGCTTCCAGCATCACCAAAGTTTCTTTTTCTTTGGCATAATATTTAAAATATGTGAATGATGTGGTGATGTTAGTATTTGTTTCAGAAATTCCAGGAATACCACAAATAGCTTTTGTATGTTTTATGCTTTCTATTTTTTTATTCAATGAAGATTTCAAATAAGTTTCTGAAAAATTATAGTCATTTTAACAGAACACTAAGAATCTCCCCAAAGGTAAGATAGTCTAATGTTCTCTTTTGAGATAGAGCCTCAAGCTGTCCCCCTGGGTAGAGTGCTGTGGCATTATAACTTGCAGCAACCTCAAACTCCTGGGCTGAAGCTACTCTCTTTCCTCAGCCTCCCAAGTAGCAGAGACCACAGGTACACACCACAACACCTGGCTATTTTTTGGTTGCAATTTTCATTGTTGTTTGGTAGACCTGGGCTGGATTCAAACCCACCAGCTCTGGTGTGTGCAGCTGGCACTTTAGCTGCTTGACCTACAGGCGCTGAGCCAAGTCTAATGTTCTTTAGCTAGAAAAGTCTGTTTTTATATGGACTGTGAAAATTAATTTAATTTCTATGTGCAGTAATTTGCCAACCATATTTATGGAGACAGAGTCTCAAGCTATCACACTGGTTATAGGGCAGTGGCGTCATAGCTCACAGCAGGCTCCACCTCTCTGGCTCAAGTGATGCTCTTGCCTCAGTTTTTCTATTTTTAGTAGAGACAGGATTTTGCTTTTGCTCAGACTGGTCTCAAACTTGTGAGTTCAAGCAATCCATGTGTGTCAGCCTCCCACAGTGCTAGGATTATAGGCCTGATCCATAGCACCCAGTTTTTGCCAACGTTAGTATGTTTAAAGGAATCTACTCCCTACAACTCATTTTTGGAGTTTTCTTTTAGAGACAACGTAATGTGTCATGGCATTATAGCTTACAACCTTAAATACTTCAGGTCAAGGAATCCCTTTGGCTCAGCCTCCTGAGTAGCTGGGAATACAGGTGCCCTCCACCACATTTGGCTAGTTTTGCAGTTTTTGGTAGAGTTGTTGTCTCCCTCTTTCTCAGGGTGGTCCTGAGCTCTTGAGCTCAAGCATACTATTTTCCTTGGCCTTCCCCAGGGTTAGGATTGAGGTATGATCCCCCACATGCAACAGCTACATTTCTTTTTTTTTTTTTTTTTTAGACAGAGTCTCAAGCTGTCACCCAGGGTAGAGTGCTCTGGAATCACAGCTCACAGCAATCTCCAACTTCTAGGCTTAAGTGATTCTCTTGCCTCAGCCTCCCAAGTAGCTGGCACTACAGCACCCACTATAACTCCCCCCTATTTTATGGTTGTTGTTGCCATTGTTGTTTGGCAGGCCTGGACTGGATTCAAACCCGCCAGGTCTGGTGTATGTGGCTGGCACCTTAGCCTACATTTCTTAATAATATTATGTCATTCAGTAGTTTAGAGTATTCCTGAGGATAAATTAGTGTCTCTGTTGTTGCGATATAATTTTATTTTATAACTGTCTCTGGCTTAGGATATGTTTATTTACACACACACACAGAGACATGCAGGCAGCAGAACCTCTGCAAGTTGACCACTCAAGAGACTGTAACAAACTGGTCAACCTCCAGAGGTGATTAGCATAAGTAACCAGACCTGCTGTACCAGTACACACATGTGGTGCATGTCTGGTCTATGAAAATCAGGTCAAGTTGAGGAGATGGTCAATGTAGGGAGATGGCTCACTATGGAGGTTCTAATTTGTGTGTGTGTATACATATATACTATTTGTGTGTGTGTATATATATATGTATACACACAAAAATTGTGTATATATGCACACACAAAAGTCTATACATATGTATGCACACTCAAATAGTATGTATATATACACACACACACATGCACATATGTATACAAACACACAAATAGTACAGATATATATACCCACACCCAAATAACATAAACACAAACACACAAAGTGTCAAGGTCTGCAGGCCTGTCTCCATGGTCATGAGTGAACATTTCCCTCCAGATCTCTGGATGGGTAGCACCACTCCCACATCATGGCTGGGAGAAGTTGGAGAGGTCTACATTGTCACTTCAGAATTCTAAATGGGACAAAGGTGAGCAAGCCATTCTCCAGTCAGTAACCCAGACCAGAGATCCTCTAGTTTGCTAATTCAATGAGGGTCGGCCTTCTCTGAAGGCTTTAGCAGGATTTAACAACCTCCTCCCTGGATTCTAAAGCTCTCATAACATCACTTATTGTGAGATGGCGACTCACTGTATTGCCTAGGCTGGTGTCAAACTGTTGGACTGAAGTGATTCTCTCACCTCAGCCTCTAAGCAGATGAGATGACAGGTGTGAGTCTTTGTGCTGGGCTGTCACTGAAGCATTTTTTCCCAATAGATGGCTCCCTTGGTAGAAATACATGAAGATGGGACTTGTATTCTACTGTCTTGCTGGTATTCCTGTCTATGTTTTCACATTCCATTTTATTCTATGTTCAATTTTTGGTAATTTTAGACTTAAATATTCAGAACTATGTGTTAGAATTTCAACTTCTGTAGCAAGTAATTTAGAGAATTAGTAGGAATTCCAGATTTATTAAAAGGCTCACTTGGCTTGGCACCTGTACCACAGCGGATACAGCGACAGCCACACGCACCAAGGTTGGTGGTTTGTAGCCCAGCCCGGGCCAGCTAAACCACAGTAACAACTGCAACAGGAAAATGGCCGGGCATCCTGGTGGCACCTTAGTCACAGCTACGTTGGAGGCTGAGGCAGGAGAATCGCTTAAGCCCAATAGTTGAAGGTTGCTGTGAGCTGTGATGCCATAGCACTCTACCCAGGGTGACAGCTTCAGGCTCTGTCTCAAATAAATAAATAATAAAAATAAATAAAAACAATTTTTTGAAAACTTTTTTTCAAATAAAGTTTATTTTTCAAAATAAACTTGAAATTTTTACTTTACTCTGGGCAAACAGAAATCAACAGGATTGTCATCACTTTCCTCAACCTGTATCTAAATGATACCTTAATTTTGCCCAAATGCTTATTTTAAATAGTATGAATAAAAAATAAATTACAAAGTTAATATTTTTATTTTATGTATAAATGCTTTTTGATTATTTCTAAAGGGTAAATTAAACCTTTTCGGTTTTTGTAAAAATAAGAATATATTAACAACATAATAAAAATTATCTTTACTTTTTTCAAATGTTTATTAACATTTTCTGATAAGTATCTCATATTTATAAATCATAAATTTCTGTGAAATTTTATTGAAATATGGTGCATAAAATATTCAGTATACCTGCTCTCATCCAACAAAATGTTAACTAATATTAACAAAAAATACCCGGGCTCAGTGCCTGTTGTTCAATGGTTGGGGGGGGTGGCGTATTCGAACTCGGCCCAGGTCTGCTAAACAACGACAACTACAATGTCAACAATAAAAATAATAGCCCAGTGTTGTGGCAGGTGCATGTAGTTTCAGCCACTTTGGAAGTTGAGGCAAGAAAATTGCTTAAGTGTGTGAATTTGAGGTTGCTGTGAACTGCATTCTACTGAGGGTGACAAAAGTGAAACTTTGTTTAAAAAAAAAAAAAGAAATACCTGCTTTGGTTCAGTCCACAGTCATAATGGAACATTGTAGTTATCTAGAAAAGAGAACTTTTGTGTGAGATAGAGATGAGCTCTGTTGCCAGCGATAGAATGCTATAGCATTCATCATCCCAGCTTAGAACAACTTCCAACACGTGGGTTCAAGCAATCCTGCTTCAGCCTTCCAAACTCCTGGCTATACTATCGTTCTTTTAGTAGAGATGGGGTCACACTGTTGCTTTTCCTGGTCTTGAACTCCTGTGGTCCAGCTGTCCTCCCACCTATTCCTCCTAAAATGCTAGGATTAGATGTGTGAGTGACTGCCCCAGCCACATCTTGGCTTTTATGAATAATGCTCTGATGAATGTGAGTGAGGATATGTATCTTCCCTGATCTGCAGTGTGTAGTTAGGATATATACCCAGACAAGAGATTGCTGTATGAAATCTTATTTATTTTTGAGACAGAGTCTGACTATATCCCCCTCTATAGAGTGTTGTAGAGTCACAGCTCACAGCAACCTCCAACTCTTGGACTTAAGCAATTCTTTTGCCTCAGCCTCCCGAGTAGCTGGGACTACAGGCCCCCGCCACAATGCCAGGCTATTTTTTTGTTGTAGTTGTCATTGTTGTTTGGCATGCCTTGGCCAGGTTTGAACCTGCCAGTCCCGGTGCACATGGCCGGTGACCCAGGCACTGAGCTAAAGGTACAGAGCCAAATAATAACTTTAAATTTTAGTTTTCTGAGAAACCTTCAAGCATTTTAATAGTCTGCAACATTTTTCTTCATCAACTTTGATAAAAGTTTCTAATTTCTATGTATCCTTGACACACATTTTAAAGGTTCATTGTGAGTATGATGTAACATTTCATTGTGATTTTGCTTCACATTTCCCTAAGAATTAGGACTTTAGGCAGCCTTTGAAATGCTCATTGGCCACTTATAGTTCTTTGAAAAGTGTTAGTGAGCTCCTGACAATCTACCTAGTTCTGCCCCCTAGAATGTTAGGATTGGAGACATGAGCCACTGCTCCAGGCCTCTTTTTAATTTTTTTTTTTTTTTCTTAGAGACAGAATCTCACTTTATCGCACTTAGTAGAGTGCTATGGTGTCACAGCTTACAGTAACCTCCAAAACCTGCGCTAAGTCAATTCTCTTCCCTCATCCTCTGGAGTAGTTGAGAATACAGGCACCTGCCACAATGCCTCGCTATTTTGTGTTGCAATTTGGCCAGGTCAGGTTTGAACCGACCACCCTCAGTTTATGGGGCTGTTGCCCTACTCACTGAGCCACAGGCGCTGCCCCTCTTTTTCAACTTTTTAAAGTACGTCACCTCAGTCAATTTTGTTTGTACTTTTTACCTATACATGGTGTACCAAAATTTACCAGACATACATGGATAAGGAAAATGGGAAATTGTAGCTAACCGTTCCATTATTTGCAAATTATTCATTATAAGATTTTCCATCATATTTTTCTGTGTGAAAATAAAGAGATTCATAATCTAAAATATATCACTTTTTTATCTCTGAGTCACTGTCACACTTCTTTTATTATAATTTTGCATGACATTATTCAACTCTGTATACATTACGACATTGAGAGCAAAAGTTAAATATAAATCAACCACATGTCTAATGAAAATTTCATTTTCTTTCTGTTCGTTTGCCTACATGTTTCTTACATTTGGGTTAGGAATAGTACATTTTCTCTTGGTTGCTGGCCAATGGTTATTTTATCCTGTAGGTGAATATATATGAAAACTCTTTTGTGGGAACAGAGTCTCACTTTGTCATCCTGCGTATAGTAGCCTGGTATTATAGCTCACAGCAACCTCAAATACTTGTAATCAACTGATTTTTTGCCCTGAGCTGCCTCTGTCGCTGGGACTACAGGTATCCACAATGCCCATCTATTTTTTTTTTTGAAGACAGGTATGTCCTGGCTTAGACTTGTCTTGAACTCCTGAGCTCAGGCAGTGTACCTGCGTTGGTCTCCCAGAGTGCTAGGATTGTAGCCATTAACTACTCACTGCACCCAGCCTACTAACACTGTTTTCAGTTTAACTCATATATACTGGTGAATATATATTATATTTGTGTAGATTATTTGTGTAATTTAAAAATAATTTTTGAAAGGCCATTTCATTTACCATAAAGTTAACATTTATGTTTATTAGAGATGTTAGAAGATTTCCTGATTCTAGAAGCTGAGTAATACTCCATCATTTTTTATCCTTTTTATATCCTAAATTATATTTCACTATTAGTTTCTTGAGGCCGATGTGGATTTCTTTTACCAAATGAATTATGTGAATAATTCTGCAATAAATGTGTGTGCAAATATCTCTTTATCAGAGCATGTACGTGATGGTTGTATATCTGTCCTACATTTTTTTCAGTATGTATTTTATATATATTCAAAATAAGAATAATGACTTATACTTTTCTAACAAATAAGCCCTTATATTATTATTTCATACTCTTTATCTTTTGTGACCACTTTGACTTAAAACATATTTTAGGAAATAAGACATGTTTTGCCTCAAAATATATTGTCTCTGGCTGGGCGCTCCTGCCATATGTCTATAATGCTGTCAATCTGGGAGGCTGAGACAAGAGGATGTCTTGAGCCGAGGAGTCGGAGACCAGCCAGAACAAGAGCAACACCCCATGTCTACTAGAAATAGAAGATAAAATCACCTGAATATCATTGCAGGCACTTGTAGTGCCAGCTAGTCAGAAGGCTGATTCAGGATGATTGGTTGAACCTAGAAGTTTCAGGTTGCTATGAGCTAGACTGATGATATGGGACTCTAGCCTGGCCCATAGGGTGAGACCCTGTTTTAACACATGTGTGTGTATTTACATACAGACACACCCACACATATTTATGTACATATCTCTTTTGCTCTCATTTGATAAATATTTGAATTAAATATCTTTCTTCTTTTTGTTTTTTGAGACAGAATCTGAAGCTGTCCCCCTAAGTAGTGTGCCATGGCATCATACCTCACAGCAGTTTGCAAATTTGGGTTCAAGGGATCCTCTTGCGTAAGTTTTTTTATTCTTAGTACAGACAGGCCTCACTTTTTTGCTGAAGCTGCTCTTGACCCACAAGCTCATGCTATCCACCCACTCTGGGATTACAGCCGTGAACCACTGCACCCAGCCAAATACCTTTCTCTACTGTCATTTTTTATTCCATGTTTGTCATTACATGTAAGATGAGAATCAAACATAGAGTTGGATTTTGATTTTTTAAATCCCTATCTTTACTTATTTTATTTTATTTTATTTTATTTTATTGAGACAGAGTCTCACTTTATTGCCCCTGGCATAGTGCCATGGCATCATAGTTCAAAGCTACCTCAACTTCCTGGGCTGAAGCCATCCTTTTTCCTCAGCCTCTGGAGTTGCTTGTACTTCAGGCACTAGCCAGAACACCCAGATATTTTTTCTTTTTTCTTTCTTTCTTTTTTTCTTTTCTTTTTCTTTTTTTTTTTTTTTTTTTTTTTTGCAGTTTTTGCCTGGGGCTGGATTTGAACCCACCACCTCCAGCATATGGAGGCACCACTCCAGATATTTCCTTATAGGTAGGGTCTCTCTCACTTTTTCAGGCTGGTCTTGAACCTGGGAGCTCAAGAAATCCACCTACCTTGGATCCCAAGTGTCCTGGGATTAAAGGCGTGAGCCACCATGCCTGGTCTCCCTATCTTTATTTGTTTGTCATTTCATTGTGAAATTTAGTCCATAAATTTGTATGTAATTTTTTTTTCTTTTTGAAACTTAAGTCTCAAGCTGTCACCCTGAGTAGAATGCCATGGTATCATCATAGCTCACGACAACCTTGAACTCTTAGTTTCAAGTGATCTTCTTGCCTCAGTTTTTCTATTTTTAGTAGAGACAGGGTCTCAATTTTGCTCAGGCTGATTTGGAACTCAGGGGCTCAAGCAATCCACCCGCCTCAGTCTATAATAGTGCTAGGAGTGCATGCATGAGCCACCCCATTCATTTGTGTACATAGTTTTTGAAAGAGAAGAAATAACTGTGAATTGTTTATATAACTTTTGAAAGAGAAGGGCTTACTGTTGACAATTTTTTTTCTTTTAACATCTGTACTGGATTTTGTTATTGATGTAAAGAATTACATCGTCTTATATTGTAAATATAGACCCGTTGCCAGAGGTTTACTGAAGACTTTCTCTTTTCTAATTTTTTTTTTTTTTTTTTGAGACAGAGTCTCACTATGTTCCCTTATGTAGTGTGCTTTGGTGTCATAGCTCACAGCAACCTCAAACTCTTGGGCTCAAGCGATCCTCTTGCCTCGAATTTTCTATTTTTAGTATTGATGGCATCTTGCTTTTGCTCAGGCTGGTCTCAAACCTGTAACCTCAAGCAATCCACCCCGCTCGGCCTTCCTGAGTGCTAAGATTACAGACGTGAGCCACCTCACCCTGCCAGCATCATATACCTTGATAAATAGTTCTTTTTTCTTCATTTAGAAGAACAGTTTTGGTGGATGCTGTGTATGTGCTTTCAAGTTTTTCTTTTTTTTTTTTTTGGCACGTTGACCTTATCACCAACTCTTTTTTGATGTGGAAGGTTCATGTTGATTAATCCAGTAGTAATCTGACAAGAGCATCCTTAGCAATAACACATCTATTTTCTCTTACTACTTTCAAGATTCTTTCCTTGTGTGTGACTTTCTTTCTTTTTTTTTTTTTTTTTAGAGACAGTCTCACTTCATTGCCCTTAGGAGAGTGCCATGGTGTCATAGGTCACAGCAACCTTCAACTCCTGGGCTTAGGTGATTCTCTTGCCTCAGCCTCCCGACTAGCTGGGACTATAGGTGCCTGCCACAATGCCAGGCTATTTTTTGTTGCAGTTTGGCCAGGGCCAGGTTCAAACCCACCACCCTCAATATATGGAGCTGGTACCCTAACCAGTGAGCAATAGGCCCCGACCTTATGTGTGACTTTCAAATCCTTGATCTTCATCTGTCTTTTCATGGGACTCTTTGTTTCTCCTACCTGAAGTATGGTGAGCTTTCTTCATGCTTTATATTTTTTTTCTTACATTTGAGTCTGCTTAGTCATTTTCATTATGTTTGCTACCTTCATTTTATTTTATTTTACTTAGTTGTATGTATCATTCCTATCTGATTCACTTAGCACTATTCAGATAAAGTTTTAGGATAATTTAGACATCTCTATTTTTTATTGTTAATGCCAGGTTTTTTTTCTTTTTGTTGGTTCTATGTATTATGTCCCCTTAACATTTTGTGTATGTTATAAGTTTTCAGTGATTTGTGAGGATTAGAAAAGCCACCTTTCACAAATTTTGTGATATTGCTGTATCTTCCAAGACTCTGACACACATTGTACTAAGAAAGGGAGAACTGTACATGTACATTTAGACAGTGTTTTGACTATGGAAATGCATAGTTATTTTTTAGTTGAAGCATTTTTCACATGTCCTCTTAAGAGTTTCTGATCACTTGCTAGACCTGAATGTCTCTGTTACATTGGAGTCTCTCTGCTGCTATAATGATATTTTACCTTTGATTTCAGCATCCCCAGTCTGTCTTACCAACTATAGCACCTTCCCTTTAAGCACTCTCACTGATGGGAGTCAGCAACCTTTCTTTGGAAACATCCTCAAAAGCAAGAAGGATTAACACATGTGTTACTCTTTTCCTTTTGAGAACAAAGGTGGGATTTAGAAGATTACTTCCATTTTCACCATTCTCTTTTAAGATGGCATAAATTCTGTGGTGGGGGTAAATATGACAAAACTTTTCTTATTGTTCTCCTTGGCTCTTTCATTATTATTATTGACAATTTTTTCTTTTATTTTAGAAATATTTTTGTATATATGCCCATACACACTGTATGAATATATGTGTTTATGTATCTATTTATTTATTTATTTATTTCAGCCTAGGTAATTGTCACCCTGGGAAAAATAGTGTGCTGTCATAGCTCACAGTATCCTCAATCTTCTTGGCACAAAGATCTTCTTGCCTCAGCCTCATGAGTTGTTGGAACTTGAGACATGTGCCTCCGTGCCAGACTAATTTTTCTATTTGTGGTAGAGTTGAGGTGTATCAGTATTTTTTTTTTTTTAAGACAGAGTCTCAAGCTGTCATCCTGGATAGAGTGTCATGGCATCACAGGTTACAGCAACCTCCAACTCTTGGGCTTAAGCGATTTTCTTGCCATAGCCAGGAGTACCTGAAATTACATTTCCCCACCGCAATTCCTGGCAAGTTTTTGGTTATTGTTGTTTGGCAGGCTGGGGCTGTATTCAAATCTTACATCTCCAGTGTATGTGCTGGCGCCTTAATGGCTTGAGCTACAGGCACCAATCCACATGGGGTCTCACTTTTGCTCAGGTTGATCTCAAACACCTGTGCTCAAGTGATCCATTCACCTCAGTGTCCCTGCGTTCTAAGATTAAATACATGATCCAATGCCCTGCCTCTACATTATCTCTACAATTTATGCCTGCCTGTTGTGCTGCATATTCTTACCTGGTTTTCAGAATTCTCCAAAATGCAGTGTATGCATGCAACATTTATTTATCTTTAAGGTAATTGGTGCCTCTCTACTGTATTATGGCATCTTCCTAATGTTCTTGACATGATTTTGCATATACAATGTAATGTATATTTTGCATATACAATGTAATGTATATTTACTAATTTCTGATAAAAAATAAGGGACTAAAATTTTTATTGTTTAAATTTCTTTCAGCTCTATCTAATCATTCTACCCAAGACAATTTGGAAGAGCAGGGCTCAAATATTTTATTTCTGGAGATGATCCTGAGCAGATATCAAAGCTGTGGTCCTGAGAATTTAAACTTTACAAAAGAATGGAAAGGTGTGTATGAGTGTAAGCAGCAGAAAGTATGTTACAGTGGACTTGATGAATATTTAACAGCTACCCATGGCAAAGTCTTCCAAAGTAGCAAATGTTTGAATGTCTTCTGACAGTTGTCAAATCTAAATAGACATAACATGATATGTACCTTAGAGAAAACTTTTAAAGGTAAAAAGTATGGGAAAGCTTCTAAGCTCTGCTCACATATTACAGAATATAAGATGACAAATACTGGAGAAAAATAATACAAATGCAAAGGAGGTGGCCAAGTCTTCCAGTCTTCCTCAAGACTCCATACTGGAGACAAACAAGTATGAAAATGATGCCAAATGTCTTAGCCACAGATAAAAGTATCATAACTGTAAGATTTTGAATACTGGAGAAAAACTCTACAAATATAAGGAATGTGACAAACTTACCAAGCAGTACTCACACATTTATGGCCATAAAAGAATTCATTCCGGGGTGGCGCCTGTGGCTCAGTGAGTAGGGTGCCAACCCCATATACTGAGGGTGGCGAGTTCAAACCTAGCCCCAGCTGAACTGCTACCAAAAAATAGCCAGGTGTTGTGGCGGGCGCCTGTAGTCCCAGCTGCTCTGGAGGCTGAGGCAGGAGAATCGCGGAAGCCCAAGAGCTGGAGGTTGCTGTGAGTCCTGTGACATCATGGCACTCTACCATTGGCAGTAAAGTGAGACTCTGTCTCTACAAAAAAAAAAATAAATACATAAATAAATAAAAGAATTTACTCCAGAGAGAAAGGATACAAATGTCAAGACTGTGGCAAAGCCATTAAACATTACTCAAGCCTTTCTGTACATAAAGCACTTCATTCTGGAGGGAAAACATACAAATGTCAAGAATGTGGCAAAGCCTTTATCAGGCACCCACTTCTCTCTAGACATCAAAGAATTCATTCAGGAGGAAAACATCACAAATATCAAGAGTCTGCCAAAGCCTTTAACCAGTACTCAAGACCCTGTGTACATCAACGAATTCACTCTGGAGAGAAACCCTACAAATGTCAAGAGTGTGGCAAAGCTTTTAGTCTTAGTTCATCCCTTACTAGACATCAAAGAATTCACTCTGCAGAGAAACCCTACAAATGTCAAGAATGTGGGAAAGCCTTTAACTTGTACTCGAACATTTCTGTACATCAAAGAATTCATTCTGAAGAGAAACCCTACAAATGTCAAGAATGTAGCAAAGCCTTTACCCAGTACTCAAACCTTTCTGGACATCAAAGAATTCACACTGGATAGAAACCATACAAATGTGAAGAATATTCCAAAGCCTTTAACCAGCATTCATACCTTTCTTTTATTTATTTATTTTTTTCTTGAGACAGAGCTTCAAGCTGTCACCCTGGGTAGAGTGCCGTGGCATCACTGCTCACAGCAACCTCCAATCCTGGACTTAAGCGACTCTCCTGCATCAGCCTCCTACTTAGCTGGAACCACAGGTGCTCGCCACAACACCCAGCTACTTTTTGGTTGCAGCCATCATTGTTCTTTGGCGAGCCTGGGCTAAATTGGAACCCACCAGCTCAGGTGTATGTGGCTGGCGCCTTAGCCGTTTGAGCCACAGGTGCCCAGCCCAGCACTCATACCTTTCTGAACATGAAATAATTCACTCTGGGCTGCACCTATGGCTCAAGGGATTGGGGCTCTGGCCCCATATGCAGCCCAGCAAAAAAATAAAATTCACTCTGGTGAGAAACACTACAAAAGTCAAGAGTGTGGCAAAACCTTTAACTGGCACTCATACCTTTCTGTACATCAAAGAATTCATTCTGGAGAGAAACCCTACAAATGTCAAGAATGTGGCAAAGCCTTTAACCATTACTAAAGCCTTTCTGTACATCATGGAATTCACTCTGGAGAGAAACCCTATAAATGTCAAGAATTTGGCAAGGGCGGTGCCTGTGGTTCAAAGCAGTAGGGCACCGGCCCCATATACTGAAGGTGGTGGGTTCAAACCTAGCCCCAGCCAAAAACAGCAAAAAATAAAAAATAAGAATAATAATAAATAAGAGGAAAATAAGTATTAAAAAAAAAGAATATGGCAAAACGTTTTTATTTATTTTTACTTTCTTTTTTTCTCTTTTTTGTGTTTTTTTGCCCCAGCTGGATTTGAACCCACCGCCTCTGGCATATGGGGCTGGTGCCCTACTCCTTTGAGCCACATGTGCCACCAGTTGCAAAACTGTTAACCAGTACTCAAGCCTTTCTGTACATAAAAGAATTCAATCTGGAGAGAAACCCTACAGATGTGAAGAATGTGGCAAAGCCTTTAGTGAGTACTTACACCTTTCTGAATAGTAAAAAATTCACTATGGGGAAAAAACATAGAAATGTCAAAAATGTGGCAAAGCCTTTAACTGGTACTCACGCTTTTCTGAATATCAAAGACTTTCCTCTGGACATAAACCTTACAAATTTTAAAAATGTGTTAAAGCCTTTTAATGTAGGTCAACTAGCAGTATACATGAAAGAATTTGTTGTGGAGTGAAAGTCTAGAAATGTAAAAAATGTGGGAAAGCCTTTAATTCGTTTGTGAACCTTTCTAAACATTTATGAATTTATTCTGGAGAGAAACCTTATAAATATGTACAATAGGCAAAGTCTAACTCACATTCAATCCTCATTGTACAAAGAAGAAATCAAACAGGAGAGAAACCCTCCATATGGAGACTGTGGCAGTGCCTTTACCTGGTGTTCATAGCATGCTAAGCATAAAAGAACTCAAACTGGTCAGAAATTCTACAAGTGTGAACAGTGTGGCAATGACTTTAACCAGAGTTCAAACCTTACTACACATAGACATTTATATTAGAAATAATACAAATGTGAATAATGTGGCAAAGGTTTTCAGTGGTCCTCAGTCTTATGTAACAAGAAAAATCATAGTAGAGAAAACTGGTAACAATGTGAAGATGTGGCAAAGTCTCATTCCAGTAGGCACTGTTTTCTGTACACAACAGAATTTACCTTGAAGAAAAACTCTACAAATGTGAAGAGATTGACAGCTGTTTAATCCTTAAATCATTGTATAAATAAAAAATGTATAACATAGAAATTTCCTACAAATGAGAAGTGTCTAATCCTACAACCAGTACTCATTTCAGTACATAAGAGAATCGATAGAGAAATATTCATATGTTAAGACTGTGACAATATCGGGCGGCACCTGGGACTCGGTGAGTAGGGCACTGGCCCCAGATATGGAGGGTGGTGGTTCAAACCTGGCCCTGGCCAAACTGCAAATAAAAATTGCCAAGCATTGTGGCAGGCACCTGTAGTCCCAGCTACTCTGGAGGCTGAGGCAAGAGAATCACCTAAGCTTGGGAGTTGAAAGTTGCTGTGAGCTGTGATACCACAGCACTCTACCAAGGCCTATAAAGTGAGACTATGTCTCTAGAAAAAGAAAAAAAAGAGCATGACAGTATCTTTAAATATATCTCAAGCTTTTCCAATCCTAACTCAAATGGAAGAAATACTCTGCAAATATCAGTTATGTCTCAGAGCCTTATATGTTTATCCTGTTAGGTAGGGCTAAGGAGAGCCAGGGGCAGATGATAGGAGATCCTTAGCCCATAATTTAAGAGGAACAAATTGAGCACCAGGGACTTGCAAGAAACAAAAACTGACATTTCAAAAAGGCTTCCCAAAACTGAACTCATGTTTGTTTTACAAAAATGAGTCTCAGAGTTAGAAAGGCTACAATGTGGAGATATGGCTGAGGCCACAAAAAGGGGTCTTTGGAGTGGGCATACAAGTAAGATGACAGTAGGCTCCAGTGACCTATTTTCTTTAACATAGTACAATTTACACCAGTTCTATCATACTCTACAATTACAATGACAAATAGTGTCCATTAATTACAGGGATGGAAATGGGAGGACTCTCCATTCTGGAAGTTTTCCCCATTTCCAAGAAATATTATGAATATATTACCCCCACACCACTAACCTAGAATTGGAAAATTCGTGTAAGGGGAAACATCTTGCTAATCCCAGGGTCTTCGCTACTTGAAAATGTAGATGTGCTCCTTCTCTGGAGTGTACAGTCCTTTATAAACTGTGCCCTTTTGTATCTGCTTATTCTGCTCATTTGTTTCACTGTCTTGGATGTAATAACTGTTCTTTAGCACCTGGAATAAAAAATGGAACACAAACTCCACCTCTGGTCCCCTAATATCTGACATTTTGGTGTTACTATCTGGGAGGAAAATATACATTTTCAGCAAGATAAGCTAATGCAACAATAGACATTCTGAATTCACTCTGTTGCTGGATATGCTTATTACTCCTACATCTATGGCTGTCTTCACTTCCAGGTAATGTAGCTCCTTTCCTGCCCCTGCTTCATCTGCTTTTTTCTTCTTCACCTTGACAATGCACTTTATCTCCCAGTTAGTCCCTATATTCAAAAGCTTAAAAAGGGGTCTCAGGCCCCACATGCAGAATGTTAAACCAGATATTAAGATATTGATAACCAGAATGGGGATGAGTAGACAGTCAGAGAAAGCCAGGACATGAGCAGATCTTTTCAGTTTTTTTTTTTTGTTTGTTTGTTTGTTTTTTTTTGAAACAGAGTCTCAGCTGTCCCCCTGGATAGAATGCCGTGGCATCACAGCTCACAGCAACCTGGAACTCTTGGGTTTAAGCGATTCTCTTGCCTCAGCCACCCAAGTAGCTGGAACTACTGTTGCCACCACAAAGACTGGCCTTTTTTTTTTTTTTTTTTTGCTTGTAGTTGACCTTTTTGTTTGGCAGGCCCAAGCTGGATTCGAACCCTTCAGCTCTGGTGTATGCCACTTGAGCTACAGGCACTGATGCCCATTAGCAGTTCTTTATTTTTTTTTATTGTTAAACCATAGCTGTGTACATTAGTGCAGTCACCTGTACCCATTCTAAGATGCACCATAGATGTGGCCCACCCTCCCTCCACCCAAACCTCCCCCCTCCCTTCCCCTTCCTTGGCCCTTTCCCCATAATCTTGCACTATAGTTTGGTTATAGCCTTCATGTGAAAGCTATAATTTAGCTTCATAGTAGGGCTGAGTACATTGGATACTTTTTCTTCCATTCCTGAGATACTTTGCTAAGAAGAATATGTTCCAGCTCCATCCATGGAAACATGAAAGAGGTAAAG
>CAUYPK010162734.1:0-74725 GCA_963574355.1 Loris lydekkerianus | reverse complement strand
CTTCCTGAGCAAAAAGGACTACATGTGGGAAATCAATGAAAATAGGAATGAGAAACAAAGTTAAAACATGGTTGCTTTTCTTCCTGTCATTGGGGACTTTTGGTCTTCTAAACATTCCTTGAGTTCCTCCACATGAGTTTTGAACATCAATCTAGCAAAAAAATAAATAAATAAAAATAAAAAAAGAAGAAGAAGAAGCCGCCTATGAAAGGATGCTGAGCCTTTCAGTATCCCCCACCCCACCGCTAACTCCATGCTGGCCCTTCTGTCCCTCAGGTGCACGTCTGTGCTCTGTAGCGGGTGCTTCTCCTTCTCTGGCCTCAGCTCCAGTGCCACCCTTAGAAAGGCCTCCCTGACCACTAGCTAATGCTGCCCCACCCCCGCCCACCCCACCACTAAATCCTCACCCTAGTTTATTTTCTTCATAGCACTTAATCACTATCTCAAACTACATTAATTATTTGTTTACTTATCATCTGTCTCCTCCACCAGAAATAAACTCCATGAGAGCAGGGACCTTGTCTGTCCTATTCAGTGGTATTCCCAGCACCTAGCACAGTGCCTGGCACATAGGAGGTGTTCAAATAAATATTTGCTGAATGAATGAAGAAAGAAAAGGATAATGAATAAGTTGTTCATGCCTAAAAAGGAATTGATACGTAGTACTCAACAAAGGGTACTGAGGAATCCTACACATTATTGCCCAAGATTATGGAGACAGAGACTAAATACTAAATGTCTTTAGTGACTCCTGCTACCATCCACTTCTCATAGTATCTCCCTAGCTAGTGAGGAGCTCTACATGTAAAAGGAGCTGGAGAGGGCAATTCTGGATGGACAGAAGTTTTCATTTTGCTTGCTTCTTCCTCCTGCTACTTACATTCAGCTATTTCCAAAAAAATTTCAAGTTAAAAATATGTGATGCAGGCCACTAGAAAATAAGTCTGACTAATACAGAGACATAATGTTTAGCAGAATCCACAAAAATAAAAAAATTTCAAGGGCACATATGTCTGCCAATGATTTTTCTGATAGGCCAAGTGAATGGATATTATGAGTCACCTAAAATCTAAAATGACATTTGATGCCATCCAGGAAGGTGTGGGTATTTATGGGCATTTAGAGGACATGTAGGCAAAGTGGATTCAGAAATAATGGGATTTATGAGGATACACAGGGGCTAAATCAAGTGGTAACCTCGGAAATACCAGAACACTACCTTAATGGGAGCTATCCATTTTCAAATGCATCAGCAGTATGCTAAATTCAGGAGGAAGGAAGGGCATGAACTCCTGTAGGGGGTCATCTGGGATAACTTTTACATAAAACATCAATAGGTGACTCAGGAAGCTGGGCAATGACCATGGGTGTTCGTGTAGCATTTCAACTGTGGAGGCATTGTGCTGGAATCTTAGAAAACACACATCCACGACTGGGACCTGACAGCCTTCTCAGGCACACACCCAGAGGTCCACATTCAATGTCAAGTTGTAGAACACACTTGGCATGAATCAGAAAATCAACCTCACATATGCCTCCTCAAAAAGAATGCTTCTGCCAGGAACTGTTGTAAATACATCTTGGGTCAATGTAGGTATATACAGAGTTTCCTTCCTAGTGGCACTTATGGGTTTTAAGATTTTTAACTCTTAGCAAAACATTTTATATAACTGATATTTTGAGATGGTTTCTCTCCTTTGTGTGGACTCTCTGATGGATGCAGAGGCTTGTACTCTGACTGAAGGCCTTCCCACACTCATCACATTTAAAAGGTTTCTCTCCTGTGTGGACTCTCTGATGGATGCAAAGGCTTGAACTCTGACTGAAGGCCTTCCCACATCCACAACATCTATAGGGTTTCTCTCCAGTGTGGACTCTCTGGTGGATGCAGAGGCTTGAACTCTGACTGAAGGCCTTCCCACACTCATAACATTTATAGGGTTTCTCTCCTGTGTGAACTCTTTGATGCATGCAGAGGCTAGAAGTATGCCTGAAGGCCTTGCCACACTCTTCGCATTTAAAGGGTTTCTCTCCTGTGTGGACTCTCTGATGCATACAAAGGTTTGAACTATTACTAAAGCCCCTTCCACACTCACTACAGACATAAGGTTTCTCTCCTGTATGAACTCGCATATGAATCTGAAGATGGGAGCTCCAATTGAAGGCTTTGCCACACTCGTAACATTTATAGGGCTTCTCCACTGTGTGGATTTTCTTATGTCTATTAAGCTTTGTTGTAGTGCTAAAATCCTTACCACAATCATCACATTTATACACCTTCTCTCCTGTGTGGTCTCTCCAATGAATATGCAGTTCTGATATATGAAAGAAACCCTTATCACACTTATCACATTTATGGGGCTTCTCAGCTGTGTGAATTTTCTGATGCATAAAAAGATCTGCTCTCTCAGAGAAAAATTCCCTACACATGGGGCACTTGTAGATCATTTTTCCTATTTGGTATCGTGATTTGGAGGAGAAAATTTCTTTTCAACTACTATAGTTACAGAATTGTTATTTCATAAAGTCTCTTATTTGGCCATTTTGGCAGTCTATCTCAGGCTTGCTCTGTTAGGCAAGTTTAAGATCAGCCTAAGCTTTTCCCTGCCTGTCTTTCTATGGAAGGTTTCTTCCTGCATAGTGTTCCTCACTCAGTATTATTACTGATTAAAAAATGACATTTACTTCCACATGAATTCTGTAATTCATAAACATAGAAATTGGTTTTAGATCCTGAGTTGTCAACATTCCAAGGGGCTGCCAAGGTGCAAACCTTTGTCTTTTTAAGGCCCTGGAATCTTCCTCTTGCAGAGTAATCTTGTACTTCTCACTTCTAGAAAAAGGACTGTACAGTGTATCCCCTGTATTTGAGGATGAGATCCTGCTGATCGGTCCTGAGCCTCTGCAGCCAGCCCCCGAGCAGTCAGTATTGCCTGCTGACTCCTGCACATCAGACAGGAAGCATTTCCAGGAGTAAGCTTCTCGTGGTCCCAGTGTGGCAAGCCGTGCTTTTGGAAAGTGCCTACATAGGTATCACACCAGTGCCCTGCAATAGAAACAAAAAAATTAATTTAATTTTGTCCAGAAACCTGCTATGGATGCCTTAATTTTGTACCAATGTGACAGTAGTAACACAAACCTTTTTTGATCTGAAGAAGCTCTCATATCTTCCAGAGACACGTCTCTTGGGTTTGCAGGTCTGAAGAAAAGAATTTGTAGATATCATGCTCCTGTTTACAGCTCAAGTATATAATCCAATTACAACCACTCACTGTAATCATCTGAACAACATCAAGGGAAACATTACTGAAAGAGAAAAGAAATCCTCAAAAGACTCACAAGTGAGTATGGAAAGCAGCTGTCCTGCACAAAGGAACAAGGAAAACTGTCTTTACTTTGAACTTCAGAAGGTGCAATGTTGCTGCTTTTACAGATAAAACATTCTATTTCAAAAGCCTTCTAGTGTATAGAAAGAATGAGTATATGAGATGCAGGTATCAAATGTCAATCCTCTGCTTAATCACCCCTACATTGTTTCCTCATGAACTTAAAATCCAAATCCTTAACTAAAAAACCAAGGCCACGCATGAACCTGGGGCTTTCTCCCGCCTCGCTCACTACACTTCCTGCCATGGCTTTTTTCTGCTTTCAAACACCTCAAGCTGTTTCCTGTCTTAGGGCCTTTGTATATGCTATTCTGGGCATATGAACCCACTCCTGCTGGATTCTGTATGAACTGCCCCTCCCCTACAAACAAAGGCCCCACCCTGGCTAGATCCTATTTTCATCTTTGATTCCTCCAAAGCAAATACAACTTGTGCCGCCTTACTTGTTCCTGGATTTTGACTTGTCTCCTGTACTAGGATGTTAAGTGCCTCAAGGGAGAAACTGTGTGTGTGCTCACTGTTATTTTCTGGCAAAGAGGAGGTATTCAATTAATACTGTCAGGTGAATCTGGAGAGTACTTTAAGGACACCCTTTCTCACCCTACATAAATATACCCTGATTCACTCTGGCAGAGCAGATACAGGTACATTTCCCAGTACCTTATTTCCAGTCTTTTGATAACCTACAGGTGACAAAATATAAAACAAATAGAATGAAGAGGAGATAAAAAAAGAAAAAAAAAAAAAATCCAAAACATCCAATCTGAAACTTTATGAGGTTCAAGACCATGTCCCAACAGTCTCTTTTCTTTTAGTCTAGTCACAGAATTAATTAATTAAATGGAATCAATATATCTTCTTAAAATAATACTTTCGATAGTATGTTCCACGCAAAGATGGCAAGCCTGGTGACTTTAGCATTAAACTGGCCAAATAAACTGTATTACTTCTAGGTAGAAGTATTAAGAATTATAAAATTCAACTAGAATTTTCAGCAAAATTTCAGCAAAATACATCTAGAAAAATTACATATGCACCTCGTCTTGGTCCCACTAATAATAATTCTAGATATCTATCCCAAAGATACACTGGTAAAAACAGGAAATGAGTGATATACGAGGTTATTCATTGAGGCAGTTCACAGCACAACTGCAGGCAACTCAAGTCCTACCGATCATGGACTAGTGGATTCAACTATGGTACTTCCTCAGTATTTCCTAAGGAAATACTGCTTAGGCATTTAAAACAAAAAAGGAATGCGGAAGAGCACTATGCAGTGGCATGGAATAAACCAAGTTCATACCATGAAGTTTAAAAAAAAAAAAAGGTACAGAATAGTATATATTCTTTTTTTCCCTCCTGACCACCCAAGAGACTGTAACAAACCGGTCGACACATGTAGGTGGTCAGCATAAGAAACTAGGCCTACTATACTGATACATACATGTGGTGTATGTCCAGTCTATGAAAATTAGGTCAATTTAAGGAGCTGGTCTATGTAGGGAGGTGGTCAATTACAAAGGTCCTGCTGTATTTTATGTTACTTCTTGTGTAAAAATGGAAGGAAAAAAATAAACATGATGAGAAAGATAATCCAAAATTTAATTTAATGAGTTCCAAAGGGGAGGAAGGAAACAAGAATGCAGTTAAGACTTCCCAGACTATACTTTGTTATACGGTTTTGACTTTGAAAACATAAATGCTTATATAGTCAAAAAACAAAATTAAATAGGAAAGACAAACCAATCTCTAAAATTTTAAAACAAAAGAGAATGAACCTTAACTTTCATGTTGGTGATCCATCCACACATGGCATTCCAACACAGTAGAACATGTTCTATTAACAAATACAGCTACAAAGAAATCAAATTTCTTTCATTATTTTAACTGCTGATGATAACACTGGTGTTTTTATAAAGTAGGATAATGTAAATAAATAATTTAAGGTTGCTCAAAACCAAGATTCAATGAAAGAAAAACAAAATCAAAGTTAAGAAAAACTCTGTAAGGTAAGATTTTGTTTAGAAATATCAGTATGAATTCATTATTTTTATTTTATTTTGTTTTATTTAATTAATTAATTTATTATTATTATTATTTTATTTTTTATTTTTTATTTTTTGAGGCAGTCTCACTCTGTTGCCCAGGCTAGAGTGCCATGGCATCAGCCTAGCTCACAGCAACCTCAAACTCCTGGGCTCAAGAGATTCTCCTGCCTCAGCTTCCCCAATAGATGGGACTAAAGGCATACCAGGCTAATTTTTCTATTTTTAATAGAAATTTAATAGAAATGCTCTTGCTCAGGCTGGTCCTCTAACTTCTGAGCTCAAGTGATCCTTCCACCTTGGCCTCCCTTTGAGTGCTAGGATTACAGGTATGAACCATTGTGCCCAGCCAAATTCATTATTTTTAAAGCTGTTACCAAAAAGGCCTGCAAGCAATAAGAACAGACAGCAATGAGCATATCTAGATTTCTCTTTCCTTAAATATCCTTCCTCACCAAGGGGAAAGGGATCCTCAGATAAATGGCTGGCTTCAAGGCCAGAGCAGCACCTACAAAATGAGCCTGGGACATCTTGTTAATGCAGACATATACCCAAGCAGCACAGAGCAAATTTATACAACTGAGTATAAATTTATCAAACAGAATAAGGCATGCAATTGATTAAGACTCATTAAATACACAAACCCCTGTAGTTTGTAACAATTGTAAGGGATGGGGGAAAAGAGACAGAGAGAAGGAGGCAGAGCCATGGTCAGACCCAAGTCATTAGATGAAAACATTTCAAATAGTATATAAACCCAGCACATTGTACCCCATGATTGCATTAATATATATAACTATGATTTAATTTTAAAAAAAAAAAGAAAGAAAAATTGCAAGTAACTAGGAACACCAACTTTTTACCCTGAAAATCAGCAATTAGAAAGAATTAAGCATCTATCCCGCATTTCCTCTACATATGTTCTCTCAAGACAATGAAACAACGTACCTAATTATACCTGTACCCTTCCTTCATGAAATACCTGATTCAGACCATGACACTGTCAGGACCAAGCTGTCATTACTTGAAGTCCTGGTCAATCTTAGCACAACTCAAAGAGGAAGAGACAAAACGCATGTGGCTGATGCTGTGACACAGTGGGAAGGGAAACACACAGCACTACCTGGAGCTATTCTTGCCAAAAGACTGAACCAAATCAAGCCTCTGGATCTAATTTTTAATTAAAGGAACTGGAGGGGATAGATGAACTACCAAGAAGGAAGCAGCAAAATATCAAAAGGTAAGAAAGGTAAGCCCCTCTACAGGGCAACAGCCCTAATTTCTACAACAAGTAAAGGGAATGGAAAAATGAGAGTGCTCTAGACAAAGAGACTTGAGACATAATCAAACCTTAACAGGAAGACCTTCTTTGGAATCTGACACAAATAAAATAAGCATTAAAAAGACACAGACAGCTGAGAAAATGTGATTGGGGACTGACAGAGTATCAGATTACAAAGGCATATTGTTAACTGGTGATAATGCCACTGTAGCTATAGAAACCAATGTCTATAGCTTTGGAGACACAGGCTAAAGCAAAGAGAAATGAAATGACATTGACGTCTGATGTGTCTTAAAATACTCCAGCAAACAAAAAAAGGGAAAGTAAAAAAGGGCAGACAGACAAATGTGGCAGAATCATTCTAACTGCTGAATCTGGGTGAGAGATAAATGGATGAATAAAACAGGCTTCATACCTTTGAGTACAGCTGAAATTTTTCATGACAAAAAAATCCGTTAATGCTGAGAAGACATTCTTTACCTGTTCCTCCTCCTACCACATACTAATCCCAGGGCCAATTATACTGTATAGAGGTGCAACTAAGAACAAAACCAATGCAATGATTTTTGTTCTTGCACCAGAATGTTTATTGCAGCTCAATTCATAATTGCCAAGACATGGAAGCAACCCAAATGTCTATCAACTCATGAATGGATTAACAAACTATGAGTACTATTCAACCGTAAGATAAGATGGAGACTTTATATCTTTTATGTTGGATGGAGCTGAAACATTCTTCTTAGTAAAGTATCTTAAAAATAGAAAAAAAAAAATCCAATATATTTAATACTAATATGAAACCAATATATAAACAATTACACACCCACACGAACGATAAAACACAAATATAGTCTAGTAAGGGGGACAGCCAAGGAGAGGGAGGAGGGAGATTGGCAGGAAGAGGAAGGCAACAGGCAGGATCTCACCTAATGTGCACAAGGTGAGGGTGCACAGCATGCCCCCTGGGTGAGGGGCTCAAACGCAACTTGAACTTTACCCTGGAAGTGAGAATGATGTAACCTAAAAATTTGTGCCCTCATATTAATTTGGAAAGAAAACACCAAAAACCAATGCAATGCTCCAAATAGCCAGCCTTCCCCCAATCAATCCTGGGCAGGGAAGGATGGACAGCAGTTGTCTCTGGAAAGCAGGGGAAGGTGGCTGCTGTGTGACCAAAAGAGCAGGACATAGACAGTCACGCTCTATCCTCCCCTCAAAGCTAACTACAGAACTCACATGCCTTCACTGGGAAATCCAGACACAAGCAGGAGAGCACTCATCCAGACCGGCCTCAGAAGTGGACTCTGCTCAGAAGGGCAACAGCACAGCACCAAACTCAGAGACGACGGGATTCCCACAAGACCTCCTGCCAGAGCTCCTCTTGAGGAGGAATCAGGCACTGCCACTCTTTCCGTATAAAATGCTGAGGCATCTTCAAGCCTCACCACCTGATAGGGGGTTAACTTACAGTCTGCAGGAAAAAGGAAGAAAAAGTAAAGCTAAAGAAACTAGCACAATTTCCATGTGACCAAACAAAGAACAAACAGAAAAAGGATCACCACTGCAGCACCTTCTGGATGCTTCTACACACATATAGGGGATTGTAAACCAAGATTCTTTAATCAAGGTTCCTGCAGCGTCCCCAACATTGTCTCCTACTCAAGACTCACCCTGACATCTTATGTTCAACATCCTAAAAGGGCCTTCAAGGGGAAATCCCACATGACTGCAAACCCAGCTTTCTGACCTGAGGGGAAGCCTGACACCGCCAACGGCAATGCTCAGACTTCTGGGGCAGCCCGAAAAGTCAGTGCACTTCACCTACAAGCTAGAGTTCAGCTGAGACCTGAGAGAACAAAAGCTTAAAATATAGCCCATCTGCCTCAAGTCTCCACCTTCCACAAAAAGAGAGTCCCTGCTGTCTTTTCTATAGCTTACCTGACTGCAGAGCATCTGAATTCGTGCTGACCTCTCTTAACACTGAGGGACTGGCTAATAAACAACTAACGCTGAGATTCAACCAAGTCAAAAACTGAGTCTTAAATATGAGCTGTGTCCTAAGAGAATAAATGCTCTGGGCCATGGCATTAGAAAGAGGATCTGGAGACGGGGACACAGGATTAACAGTTTGAGAGAAAACTTGTTTCCCTTCGAGGGCTCCTCAGGCCAAAAGCTACTACACCAGGGGCAGGATGAAACCACTTTCAGTAACAGGGCCTCCCACTCACATCCATATCTTGAACTCTCCCCACTGCACTTTTATTATAGCAGCACCCTACCTTATTTAAATCCAACTCATCAACTATCTATGCAGGCACCCAAGCAGCTGGATAATGCCAAAATTTATTTCATTCATAATCACAAATCTCAAATGGACACTCACAAGCCCCCCATAAATTCTCCTGTAAGCCTGTAGTACATACGCTTCCCCAATATTTTAAATGACTACTGCAAAATTCTCCTTTCTCCTCAAATCTTCTACCTTCCTTCTGCCATCCTTGCTCATAATTGATACACTACCAAGGTAATCTATTAAGAAAACAGAAGCAGCTCAGCGCCTGTAGCTCAAGCAGCTAAGGCACCAGACACATAAAACAAAGCTGGTGGGTTCGAATGCAGCCCAGGCCCATCAAACAATGACAACTGCAACCAAAAACAGCTGGGCATTGTAGCAGGTGCCTGTAGTCCCAGCTACTTGGGAGGCTGAGGCAAGAAAATCGCTTAAGCCCAAGAGTTTGATGTTGCTGTGAGCTGTGATGCCATAGCACTCTACCCAAGGAGACAGCTTTAGGCTGTCTCAAAAACCAAACAAACAAACAAACAAAAAAACAGAAGTAATCAGACAATACCCTCATTTCCCACCACCAGATCCCCTCAGATCCTGCACTGACACTTCCCACTCCTACAGGCAGTGCCCTGCTCTTTAGAAAGACCATCCCTCTCTTTGTGCCGCTTGACATCCTTCTCAAAATCCAGTCCTGTGGGTGTTCCTTCTGTCTTGCCGCCATCACTTCCAACCTGACTACAGGTCCATTCCCATACAAACATATTGCAGTATCTCCCTTTTTTAGGGGTCTTGCTATGCTGACCCAGGCTGATCTCTCCTGAGCTCAAGTGATCCTCTTGCCGCAGCCTCCCTTGTATCTGGGATCCAAGTGTGCACTACCATGCCCAGCTAATAGCTCCTATCTTGAAACAAACCTCTTTGGATCCCACCACTGCATTCCAGCTCTCAGCTAAATACCTACTCCCTACACAACAGAACTCTCCTGTCCCTCCAGGTAGTTTTGTCCCTATAGTCCATGGAAAACAGATATTACCCAGGCCATGGAAAAGGAACTACAGGACACACCTAGGAACATATTCCTCCTTGGCTAGGTGGTACCACTCTGCTTGGCTGTCGCCACCTCACCAGCCCCTTGTTTCCTCCACTACTGACACCTCCTCTACACACTAGGGTTCTTCAGGGCTTTCTTGGGTCTACACTCTCTGGGTAATCTTGATGTTGGAGTCCAAGTTTTACCTCCAGTCCTGAACTACTCCACAATTTCTGCTGACAGGTGCCACCTTGAATCCCCCTCATACCATTTCTTTGTCATTCTTCCCCCCTGCAGCAAACTGCACCAACATTCACCTAGCTGTTACCCTTACTCCTCCTTCCCCTCAGCCCTCAAGGTAGGTCACTGGAAAATCTTGCCTCCCCCCAACAGCACATCCCAGTCTGCCCTCATCCTTCCACCCCCCAGCAACAACAAACCCCACCAGACTGTGGGATGGCCACCTCCCATGTGGACCTTCTCAATAGGCTCTCAAGCAACAGGTCTCTCTGCAGTCATTCTGTTCTCTCATAACTTGACATCTACCAGCAGTCACCATAATCTTTTAGAAACATAAACAAGAGAGCATCACTTCCCTGCTTAGCCCTTCTGCTGCTGCACACCACTAGCTCACAGCCACATAAGGCCTGGTCACCACCCACCACAACCTCTTTAGGCTCATTTGTCCTCAGCTCCTTCACAGGACTCCCGCACCCAGCTCCTGCATCTTCTCAACACCCAGGTCTAAGTGCAAGCACCGCCTTCCCATGGACAGCTCCCCAGGGACATTCCAGTGTCAGTGAAGCTGATTCACCTTTCCACCTGCAAGCCTCTCTCATTACATCACTCTGCTTTAGTTCTGGATGGTACTTTACTACTTAACACTTCAAATTATTTTGCTTATTTGTGCAGAGGCTTCCTTGTTTGTTGTCCCCCTTTCCCCACCCACTGACCAGCAGAAACTGCAGATAATTAGTGAATCTGTGAATCCCTAAAACCCCTTCATCTCTGTCTCCCACTCATTCAAGCAACAAATGTTTACTGAGCTTCTAACCAGGGTCAGCCACTGTGAACAGAATTGTACTTAGCCCCTTCCTGTTGTGATTTATGGCTAGCAGGGAGACAGACATTCAAAGTTTTCATAAAGAAATATCAAACTAAAACTACTTGAAGTGTTCCAAAACAGCCCCACATTTGTTCCAAGAGCCTCAGGCTTGGCTGGAAGCAAGGTTGAGCCTTCAGAAGTGATGGCTGAGCTCAGATCTAGAGGACTCTGCAGGGCAAAGACAAAACAAGCAGTGTCGAGGGAAGAGCACACACAGAGGACGGTGGGAAGGGCAGGCAGTGGGTACCAGTAGGGGCAGAGCCAGTGTGGCTGGAGGCCAGGGAGCCAGGAAGAACTCAGTGGGGGGGGGGGGGAAGCTAAAGATCATGATCTTTATCCTGGGAGCAATGGGGAGCCACTGAAGCAGTTAGAGATTTGCATTTTTAATATAAACTCCAGCTGAAGTACATAAATTAACAGGCGAGTAGAAAGCAAGAGCATCCGGAGATAACTAGCAGTTTGGGTTAGAAATGATGGTAATCTGGACTAAAGCAATAGTGATAAAAGAAAAATCATTCAAATTAGTACTAAATGGAACACAATGGGTAAGAGATAAGGAAGTCCCAAGGCTGACCCTTAGGTTTTTTATTTGAATATCTGGAGTTAGAGCCACTCAGTAAGACAGGAAACTCTAGAAAAAGACCAAAGTTTGGAAGTTTACATTGTAATCTCAATCTTAGATGTGCTCATAGAATTCAGTTTTATAGGACAGTAGCTGGATGAAAGGAAATCACTGAGGTTAAGATGTGACTTTACAAGATACAAATTTGTGATCCATCAACATTTAGATGGTAAGTGAAACTGGAGGCAGGGATGAGACCGCCGAGGAAGAAGTATAGGGCTAGTGGCACAGAGCACCCTGGAATGGAACACACAGATGCCCAACATGAGTTGTGTTCGAAAGAAGCCAAGCACAAGAGTACATTTGTGATGATTCCACCTACACCACATCACTCAAAACGAGGCAAAATCAATCGCTGCTGTTAGAAAGCAGAGCAGGTAGAGGGGCTAACACCTAGGAAAGAACACAGGGGTTTTGGAGGTCCTGGTCTAGCGGCATCTTAACCTGGGCAAAGTTGTATCCAGATGTGCTCATTTCACAGCTGTGGAAATTCAAGCTGTTCAAATTGAGTTTATAAACTTTTATGTTATACTTCGAGGAAAAGTTCAGGAAAGATAATAATAGAAAGAATTCTGTTGAGAGGGAAAGACTGAAAATATAGGAGAGAAAAGAAATAATGGAAATGGCAAATGGAGACAGTTTCTAAAGTTCAGTAAGAGAGGAAGGATACTGTTCTCTGTGTAACAGCCAAAGGCAGGAGGTGGCACCTGTGCTCTGGAGTAAAGCTGATGAGTCACTGGCTGCTGGAAAGCACCTGCTGAGAAGGGGTAGGAGTGGCAACCAGCAGAGCAGAGGTGGTGTGAGACAGTTGTGTGGAGAAATTGCCAGTGGCATGGAGGGTGAATTTGTCCCCAGGGCTCAGACACTCAGTGCTGCATGGGAAATGCAGGCAGCAGAAAAATTAGTATCTGCAGAACTAAGTTTTTGAGAAAGGAATAATCAAAGGACGAAGGGGTCTTCTATCTGAAATTTCTACCTTCTCATGCTGATGGAGAAAATCATAAACCTGCCACGGTCTTTATGGCTACTGCCCTCAAGTGGGCCTTCCAAGCCTCAGGTATCTGTATGTCACTTCTCCCCAACTCACCACATAGGTGCTGCACCCCTACCTTACGTACTATCTCCATCTGACCTGCAGACATCTCTGCCCTCTACCTGGAATGCCTCACAGAAAAAGCAGATCCATCAAAGGACTTCCTCCAATTTCTGCCAAATCAACATACACACACTGCACAACTCCAGTCCTCCTTTGACAAATGGAAGATTCATCCCAACACTATTCTTCTCTAGATGTCTGAACGGAGCTTTTCTTTTTTTATACTGAAGATAGTATCTCAACAAAATCAGACTTCTGGATTATAAAAATATAATGTTATTTTTAATAACTACACAAGTATTTTGCCATAAAAGTGAAAATCACTACTTTTAAGACAAACTATTCTGATTGTAAGAAACCTATAAAGTATTATACCTTCCTGCAGCATTACAGTTGCAGTTCTTCCTAGGAATCACTAAATGTAAACAACCCCCCTCTATAGTAGCAAATCTAACACATCAGTTAAATCTATTTCCAGATCCTATCCAGAGTCAGATCTATCAGAATGTGTAGTATATAATTTTGTCACTCAAGGGGATAAGGGCACACTTTCTGGGAAAGAAGAAAATGAACAAAGAAGAAGATAAGTTTCTGCCTCTCCACCTTCTACCAAAAATAACCAATGAGTTGGAAAGGCCATGTGATTAATCTTTCCCACACACAGAACAGGCAATTAACTGTATCCTGGGAGCCAGATAAGATTCTCCAAGAAAGATGATCTAAGTGCCTTAGCTCAGGTGATGATATGCTAGACCAGTGATGTGAAATATACAGAATCCAAAGCAACTTCTAGGTTTTACCAAACTACATTCACAGTTCCTCTAACACACACTGACTAGCATTTGATATAGATGGGAGATGGTCAGAGAAACCAGCCTACCCTGAACCAGGCCTAGAATAGAGGTGTTATTGAGGACAAGGTCCTGAGTAGGCTGACCTCTGAAACACGCACCAGAGCTGCATGTCCCAGAAACATTATTCAGTACCCAGTATCCGTCAGGCATGGGGTAGGCTCTGGAGGAGCTGATGATGAACAAAATAGACATGGCCTCTGTACCTACAAGTTTATAGTTGAGGAGGGGGAGGTTCTGGTACACAGCAGTGGAGCTATGACACAAGCATGCCCCTGGGACTACAGCTGATGAACCAGGGATACCCTAACTAATCTTAGCATGACAAAGACTACTTCTAGTAGACTCTACTTCTAAGATGAAAGTCAAAGGATGAAACAAAGATGACACGTGATGAACAGGAGGTAATAGCACATGTCTAGAGGTGACCTTGTGCTGAGCACAGGAAGTAGAAGTCCAGCCTACAAAAGCATGGAGCTAGTCAGCCAGGGCCCGTCAGCAACAGAAATGCGTTATCTGGAGTTCACAGGGCTTTTTTTGTAGGTCTTATTTTTGAGGAAATACAACCATTATAGTTACTAGACACCTAGGAAGTAGTGGTCTTCCTATGAAAACCAATAAAGACTTAAATGTCTTCATTATGAAGTCCTATGAAGTTAGGACTCTGCCTTTTTTTAACGTAAGGTTTTCTTTTATTTAAAAGATCATTCACAGAATACCATATCCATAGATTTACTTTCTGTCATATAGCTGAATGTGTTAAGTGTTTGGAATTCCAGTCTTACACTTATAAGTTAACTGGATTGCCCAGAAGTTTAGATGAATTTGTTTTGTTCTTTATCTTTTCCACATTGAAGATGTGAGTAGGTCATCTGAAAGCATCAGGTTTGATGACAACCACATAATGCATGTCTTTCTTAAGTTAAGTATTGGTGTTACACAAATGGTTCTTATCTCAGAAGCAGAGAAGCTGACAGGGAGAAGGAAGGAAAGGCTTGAGAGTTCTGTAGATTGCTGAGACCTTGTAACAAAGATGCAGTAGGAGAAGCCAAGGATGACAGCTAGTGACCAACTATTACCTAACCACACTATGCTGTGCAAACCAGGCCTCCCTGGGCCTTGCAGTCCTCACGTTAGGAGGGCATTTTCCCCTGGGGCTCTAGCGGCTAGCTGTCCCTGAACTGCTCCTAATGGGACATACTGACGTTAAAATTTTTTTTCCTTTGTTCACACACGGGTGTGCGAGCATAAAAACCTAACCTCCTATACCCAAGTAAGTGCTAGACACTCTACATAGGAATAGTAAAACTTTGTCTGAAGGATGAGGCAGCAAACCTAGACATTTATTGTCATCTATAGTTAATTTAAGGTTCTTGACTGCTCTGAATAGTAAAATTTTCAATTCATTAAGTGAAATAAAGTGCCAGATTCTAGGCCCATTTTCACGATGAATGTAAGGGGCAGTGGGAAGCACAGTATCTCATGTTACCTACACTAGGAAACAAACACAAAATACACAAACAGAGATTTGGAGAAAAGCCATGTCAGTGCTGTAAAGTTTGCCTAGCATAGTGGAAGCACCACCCCCTTCAACCCTCAAAGCGCCTCAGCCCAGCCAAATAAAAAAACACAAGCTGGCAGTCTGCTGCACCCAGCCAGAGAGGAACATCTTAACACCCCATGAAAAGGAGTGAGGCAGTTTATACAGGATCTCAAAAGAGCAGTAACAAAAATGCACGAGCAAATAAAAGCATTCAGTTTTATCTTCTCTGTGGATTCCTCGCTAATAGCCCATAATGACCCTTTCACGCTCCACTGTTTGAAATGTGAGCTTATTTTCCTGATAGTGGGAAAGGGGTAACAGAGACAGGACTACCACCTATAAATAGGAATGGGAAGGAATCTGCAAAGATCAACAGATATTTTTATCATTGTTTTGAAAACAAGCTACCTCAAATACTGTATGTCAATCACAGCAGATTAAAAACGAAATGCAGTTCAATTTGTCAGTGACTTCTGTCCCCCCTCCACTATCCCCTTGGAAGCCATAGCAATACAGAACTCAACATGCAGGTCAGAAAAGGAGGACTGAGAAAAATCAAAGGAGATGGCTAGGGTTTGGCCAGTGTGTCTAAAGTAAAAAGAGAAAGTAAAGGAGAAAAATGAAGCAGCACCTTAACCCCAACAGCTCCCACGTGGTGGCTGGCTTTAATCCTCTAGAGAAACTCCCGTGCTGTAAGGAAAACGAGGAGCAAGAAGGCAAAAGGACAGAAGGAAAATGGGGAAGTGGTAGGGGAAAAAAAAAAGTACAAACAGGCACTAGATACAGCAAAGCCAAGAATGTACTAAAAACCACTTGTTAACAGCTGACATGCATTCACAAGCTCTGTGTTTCCGTTGTAAGAAAGGAGGACAATGTCAGGCGCAGGAATGGTAACTGCAGAACTGCCGCCCAGGGGGAATCTCCAGGCCGAGGTCTTGCTCTAAACCCCCACACCCCATTCCCTCCCAGATGCAGGCTCATTCTTGCTCCTTGTGAACAACTTCCTCTCTGGGCCTGGCTCCCCCGAAGATGGCAGAGTTGGGATTGGCTACTTGATTGAGGGGTGTTGCAACTGTTCGAGGTTTAAGCTGGAGTCGTGGTCTCTGAGCTCTTTCCTCTGGGGGAGAAAAAAAAGTAGTTTATAAAAGAATGGATCCCACTTCACATTCAGGCAAAATAACCCAACTGATGTTCATTTCAAAAATTAACAGCCTGAAAAAACTATTAATCTATCAGCAAATGCTCAAAGATATATTTCCTGTTTAAGATAAAGGGGGTGATCTACGGCCCCCACTACGTGTGAAACAAGAGTTTATGTGAGGGGCAGTCAATGCACCCTTCCTTTACAACAGACTGCCATACCTTCTGTTGGTTCTCTGAAATCCATGTTGGATCCACGAAGGGGAGGGCCATCTCTGAAACGACTGCCCATTGGAGGGCCTGTTCTCCGGTCACTTGGGCGACTGCCTCCCCTGCCTCCCAGGAAGTCATCCCTGAAGCCTGAAGAAGGAAGGGGGGACACGGAATCACTTCTCAAACAACTGTCTAAAAGCTGGTTATTGAGTGTTCTGTGAACTGGTTCTGAGTTTATATTCTTTAGTTTATCCAGTATCTGAAGTTTTTCCAAATAAAGTGCATTGAAATGGGTCCAAATGTGAATCTGCTGGGAAATTACAATGCTTAACAGACTTTTCAAATAAAGAATCGGGAGATTAAAAGAGAAAAATAAAACGAGCTGTTTAAATTCTCAGCTTACAGGGAAAGTAAAAAAAAAAAAAAAAAATCCATGAAACTCTATTTTAATGTGGTTTAAAACAAAAATCCTTAAAACAGGTTTAATTTCATTTCCTAATGTAAACCTTAACTGTTATTTAACAAAGGTAAACCTGAAATTTAGAAGCACTTATTTATAACACAGAGCACAAAATCACAAGAAAAAGCTATATGAAGATAAAATAAAAATACAAAGTCACCTCTGGGTGACACTCCCCATTTTCCTTTTTCTGCTGCATTTCAGGTGTGGATCATTCTAAAATCAAGGCACCTGTGTGTTAAAGAAAGCAGTTATCCAAGGCAGGTTGCTCCCTACAGAGGGGGCTGTTAGCAAAACACCTCAAGCTGCACTCCCAGGGTGAGGGAGAAAGGAAGGTTCTTTCCCCATTTTCGAATGGCTCTTAGCTAAAGTAAATTGCCACCTGATTAGAAATTGGAAAGTGTGTAGAAAGGAAGACTATTTCTTTTTTTTTTTTTTGAGACAGTCTTCTTACTTTGGCACTTTCAGTACAGTACCATGGCATCATAGCTCAAAGCAACCTCAAAAACCGGGTTCAAGAGATCCTCTTGCTTCAGCCTCCAAGTAGCTGGGACTAGAGAAGCCCACTACAAGGGCTGCTATTTTTAAACACGGGGCCTTGCTCTTGCTCAGGCTAGTCTGGCAGACATGGCCTCAGGAATGCTAGGATTATAGGTGTGACCACGCCTGACCATAACAAGACTACTTTTTAATGAGTTTTAAGAACCTTAGAGACTTCCTTGTGCTTAAATGAAAAGTCTCTCATGGCAGGATTAAAGTAAGGATAGCCTATTGAACTTTGAGTTTAAATTTAGTGAAAATTTGAGTATGACCATTAAACAAGTGAGTTTGTTCCCTTGGTTTAAGTACCCAAAGGTGACTTATTTTTGAGAAGAACTTTCAGAATCTGAGGTATATTCTATATTCAGTTGAACCTCATTATTCAGACTCTGTATTTGTAACCCCCCAAATTCTGTGGCATTTATGTAGTCATTCATGGACATGAGAGAGCAAGGGAAGATTTGCGTCACCAGATGTCCTCCTTCCCAAATGAGGTAGAAAAGGACAATATTCTGCCACCTTCTTTCAGCTCTTATAATGTAAACAACAGTCCTTTTGTGATCTCTTTAGTGCCAGGGTTTTGCCATTTTGTGCCTTTTGGTGGTGACTTCATGGTTTAAAATAGCCCCCAAATGCAGTGCTGAAGTGATCTCTAGTATTCCTAAGCACAAGTCTGCTGTGCTGTGCTTTTCAGAAAAACAAGAAAATTTTCATTTGGGCTTATATTACATACATTACACAAGTTCAATGTTAATGAATCAACACTGTGGTTTTTTTTTTTTTTTTGAGACAGAGCCTCAAGCTGTTGTCCTGGGTAGAGTGCCGTGGCATCACAGCTCACAACAACCTCCAACTCCTGGCCTCAAGCGATTCTCCTGCCTCCGCCTCCCAAGTAGCTGAGACTATAGGCGCCTGCCTCCCAAGTAGCTGTGACTAAAGGTGCCCGCCACAACACACGGCTATTTTGGGGTTGCAAACGTCATTGTTTGGTGGGCCTGGGCTGGATTCGAACCTGCCAACTCAGGTGTATGTGGCTGGCGTCTTAGCCACTTGAGCCACAGGTGCTGAGCCAACGCTGTGTTTTAAAACAAGGTTTTGGGAGGTGCCCATAGCTCAGTGGGTAGGGCACTGTACACATACACCAAGGCTGGTGGGTAGGAACCCAGCCCTGGACAGCTAAAACAACAATGACAACTGCCAACAACAAAAATAGCTGGGTGTTATGGTGGGCACCTGTAGTCCCAGCTACATGGGAAGCTGAGGCAACAGAATCGCTTAAAGTCTAAGAGTTTGAGGTTGCTGTGAACTGTGATACCACAGTACTCTACCCAGGACGACAGCTTGAGATTGTCTTAAAAACAAAAACAAAACCAAAAATCCAAGGTTATGATTTGCTGATAAAAACATTGTGACCAGAAGCTTGCAGGAACCTAACCCTGTATTTCCTCTAGGAGACACAGTTCAGCATTGGCTAATTCAATGCTCTATTGACTTTATAAAACACAACTACCTTGAATAATGAGAACCGAATGTTATCACCAATGTTGGTAGTTTATGTACTTTAAGAGTGGCAAAATTTTGAAAAGATATGAAAAAGTTATTTCAAATCCAATTCATAGACTGAACACATAAACAACTCTACATCGATTTAGACCAATAGGGATTGCTTCAGGAAAAATAACATTTGGGTGCATATAGTCAGGTATAAGGTCTTTTAAAAAAAGTCTTCCAACAACCAGAGATTACACAGTTCGATAAATAAGCTTAATCAGTATTTGAGCATTAAACCTGATTATTTCCCCAAAACTAATGTTTTGAAAATATGAATATGCCTTTCTGTGTGAGTATGGAAGTCACATACCTTTAAAATGAGATTAAATAATTTTTGCTACCAGTTTTAGCATGAAACACATCAGCACATACCCACATTGGTGAGGTAAATAAACACAATTGCTGCTTTGTCACTACACAATAAAGCACCATAGAGAAGAAAAAAAAAATCAGTAATATCAAGTGAAAGCCTCATTTCAAAACCTCTTATGAAATAAACAATGGGGAAATCATGAAGGAAAAGCAATGTCTGACATTAACAAGTACCTTTAATCAAGAATTTTGACAGATTTCTAGGAAGCAAACAATTTTTTTTTCTTTTTTTGAGACAGAGTCTCAAGCTGTCGCCCTGGGTAGAGTGCTGTGGTATCACAGCTCACAGCAAACTCCAAATCCTGGGCTTCAGCAATTCTCTTGCCTCAGTCTCCCAAGTAGCTGGGACCACAGGCGCCTGCCACAACGCCTGGCTATTTTTTGGTTTCAGCCATCATTGTTGTTTGGTGGGCCCAGGCTGGATTCAAACCCACCAGCTCAGGTGTATATGGTTGGTGCCTTAGCTGCTTGAGCCACAGGCACCAAGCCAGAAGCAAACTATTAATAAGAATCTTTAGAGTTTTTTTTTTTTTTAAACAAAGCTTAGTTTAACACACTAGCTATTTTTGGTGGTGGGATGTTTTTGTTTGCTTTCTTTCTTTTCTTGAGGCAGAGCTTTATTTGTCATCCTTGTAGAGTGCCGTGGAGTCTAAAGTGCTGTAGCGTCATAGCTCACAGCCACCTCAAACTCTTGGAATCAAGAGACCTATCTGCCTCAGCCTCCCAAGTAGCTGAGATTATAGGCACCCACCACAACACCCGGATAGTTTTCAGAGACGGGGTCTCACTCTTGCTTAGCCTGGTCTCAAACTCCTGAGCTCAGGCGATCCACCCGCCCTAGTCTCCCAGAGTGCTATGATTATAGGTGTGCGCCACTGAGCCTGCACTTTGTTTTCTCTATAATTTTTTTTTAAACAATGAGCATGTATTGTTTAAAAAAGAAAAAAAAGCACCATTCTATTAAAGAGTAAAAAATATCCATTTCTGCACCAAATCAGCCATTATCCCATTCCGTGAGCACATCAGGTTTTAGATGTCACCACACACTACAGCTGGAATTGACAGGTGGCAAGGCTGTGGCTTGTGCTCACTGTTGTCTCTGCCTGAGCACCAACAGCCAAGCTGAGCCAAGAGAAGAAGGCGTTAGTTATTTAGGTACTGTCCACAGCACCTGCAAACACAAAACTGGCAGGTCAAAGGCCACCACTCATTGAGTCAACCGGTTAGCTCAGAGAAGACATTTGTTGCATGTTTCAATCAGAGACTAGCTTATACATAAAATTACAGGTTTACTGGATCATACTGTACTTTTATGAATAAGCTCATTTCTGACTGGCTATAGGACTTAAATAAAAAAACAACTATTCATTAGATAGTCAACTGTTTACCTATAGCAGTAGTAGTATCATAAATTTAAGAATTTCAAACTTCCAAGATGGGCTGTACCAGACTCTTTTATACTTACCAATTACTTCATGTTTTTGTTTTGGTGAGGAGAGTGCTAATGTTCTTATATAGTGGAGAGAGCATTTCAAATTTGTGGGAAAGAATACAGACTTGCTTTCTGTTTCTACCTCCTTTTTGTTAAAATTGACATTTTTATTAATTGTATAAAAAAAATCATACTCTTACAATTCAAAAAATAAAAAGTAGAGATAAAGAAATGCTTAGGAGACCAATCCTTCAAAGCAGAGGCTTGGCATGCAAACTGACCTCCTGAGTTAAAAACATAGAATTGATCTGCCTGGGTTGGCAAAAAAGGGGATGGGGAACATAATCATGTCCGCCATTAAAAGAAAAACCAGTCATCAGGAAAACTACCTTTTATCATTTAAGAAGGAGCCACCAGGAACCATCATTACCCCTGTATTATGTTTTGTAGAAGTAACAGCACTTCTCTTTGTGCTGCACACAAAACCATCAAAGAGCTTCCCTGGGCTAGAGCCTGAGAAAGATGCTTGAGCCAGACTGAGGGTTGTGTGTATCAAAGGAACAGTAGAGGCTGACAAAGTATGGAGTGCTCAAGTCCTACCCCAAGAGGCTTACTTGCATGCCTGGGTATCTTTTAGGAAAGTTTTATTTGTTAAAAGAACTAAAGAAGTAGTCTGGCCAGGCGGGCTACTCACAAGAAACATACAACAGCAGCAAGGCCACTGGAAAAAAGTAAGTGGTGATACTTTAAATACTGATACCGGAATTGAAGTCATCCCGGGAATCCCATCCACCTCTAGATTCTCGAGAGCCACCCATTCCTGAGGATACACAAAAAAGATAAAGTTGAGGTTGTATCATTACCTTGCTGCACAAACATGAAAAAATTCATTTGGAAGATGTACAACTCATGTGATGGGAAGTTCAGTTCAATGAAATTATTTTAAGAGTTTTTGCTGCCAACAGGGGGAAAAAACAAAAAACAAAAAACCCAGGCTTGCAGAAGCATCATCTATTCTTTCAAGATTTTATACATATTTTTAAGAGCTCACAAGAACCTACCAGACCTATGAGATGGGAGTTCTAGCAGTAAAGTTCAAGAACTGTAATTAGTGGCATACATCAAATTTTTATGACGTTCAGTTTTAGAAGAACCAATCACCTCTGTCATCTGGTCCACCTTTTCTGAATCCAAAGCCACCTTTATCTTGTTTTCTGCCTTCTGCAATGTCCACACGAAGTGACCGATCACCCAACAGCTAATCATAAGGGGGAAAACAGTGTAAGTATTGGCAAGGAAAAAACTCCCAACTGCTAACATGACAGAGAAAACCTGAGGATACTTACTGCACCATCGTATGTCAAAGCTTCCTTCAGGGAATCCACCTCATCAAATTCTACATAGCAGAATCCTGTAAGATAAATCAAACCCCAAGTCCTCAAGTAATTCTGAATAGGGTCCTCCCTATACTATTTTACCTACATCAGAACTATCATTTTTTGTTTCATCAAGATGACAGCAGACCAGTACAGAACATAATTTACTTTCAATAAATACAACCTGATGGGTATTCTTCCCCCTCACTATTTTAAATTGCACTCGAACTTTATGGCCACCTTGTATTTTATCAGTCAGAAGATGCTAATCAGACGTGCACTGAAATAGCAGCTGTGTTTTTATAAAAATTTTCTTTTATGTTTTAACCATAACATTAAAACCTTCCTTGGTTCATTGCAGAGCTGTTGTTCTGACTTCTCAATGACTTTATTCAAATTTGATACCTAAAAGGCTTTGGAGAAAGAGGCTTAAGGTGTCCATTAACTTACCACTCAGGTAGTTGATATAAAATTTGCTTCATAAAGTTAAAAATATGGAAGGTACAAAAAAAAATGTATATACATTTTAAGAAAGGAAAAAGCTGTATTAAATTTATGATACCCAAGTCATGTTTGATTTCTGCAATTACAAGAGGTGCTCAGTGTGACTTGTATTCATCTTTTGTTACCAGTATATATTGATTATTACAATTTTAATATAGGCAACAAGGGTATTCTCTGAATCTGATTAAAAGACACGTAGGTCCAAGCACGTGTTACTGATAACCTGGGTCCTTGGTGCTGGATTCTGACATTGTTCCATCCTGGTGATGTGGAGTCTAAATCTGGGCTAGGTATTTCCCTACCCCCTGTATGCTCATGTGGCACGCTATATCCAACTCCCAAGTATCTTTACCCTAAGTAGTAACAATACTTCATCTTTGAAGACCACTAGATTGCAAGTGCTTTGAAGCCTTGAGTCCAAACTTTATCTGTTGGCCATTAGTGTAAAAAATGTATTGCCTTGGCTGGAGGATCCCCCTGCCTTCAGCTTTCTTTCCTAAATGTATTCAGTGTTGAGACTAATTGAGAAAATCACTCAAGTTCATAAAGAAAACATCCGCCCAATTATGCATCTCATACTCTAGATTTGTTAAACTGATGATCCTCCAAGATAATCTCCAAAACTTGTAGCTACTAGCCCATTCCAAAGGCAGAGTTCACCCAAAAAGTCTGAATTCCTAATGCCTGCTAGCAAGCAAACTGATAAAACTTTTCACACATTTAACTGATGATTAGTACCATCTACACACAAAAACACTCAGATCAGTAACTTTCCTCTGCTTGGTGTACCCTTCCCCACCATAAGTCACTCTAATTTTCATGGATGTGTAAGCCAAATATCCTTGTACCTAGAACAATGCACTTAAATACTGGGCACAATTTCCTTCAAAAACCTTGAAAAGCTGTCTGCTCATGCACCCTAATGAGATATTACCTATAGGTACTAAAATCGGAAATTTGAGCCAACCCTCTCCAAACACAGGCCCTCAATTTACTAATATTTACTGACAACCCTAGTAATCTTTTGGACTTTATAATAACTGGATTACAGGAGAACTACAAAGAACAATCTATGGGCTAGTCAAGGTGAAATGTGTCTTTAAAGGCTTCAGTTCTATTAATTTCATTCCTGGACAATTCCTTTAATGGCAGAGACATACTGCTATAAAAGTAAGGCAAACAACCCAGGCGAGTGCCACTATTTCTACAAACTAGATTATGCATAAAATATTTTCCCCCAAGTGAAACTGAGGACCTATGAGTTAAAGAGTTAATGTTTATTCAGCTAGCTGGACCAGGCAAATATTTAAAGCCCTTTCATGACTACAGCCTTCTGGTTCACTAATACATTTTCATTTAGACCCCTCCACCTCCTCTCCCCCACCCTTTACAATACACAGTAAGAATTTCCCAAAACTCACCTTTAAATTTGTCTGTGTCTTTGTCTCTGACTAGCCGTACACTCCTTATGCTGAGATCCTTAAAGATAGCATCTATGTCGCCCTGAACCGTATTAAAAGGTAGATTTCCTACATACGCTGTGTAGGGGGGCTCTGTGGGCAGCTCCTTCTGGCTACGGGAGCCATGGCCACCAGCACTGCCGCGGGACCTAGGAGGGGAGACAGACAGGATTCAAGTCTGCCTGTGTGTTCCTGTCTCAGAGCAGGACAAGCAAAACAAGCAAAGATGTCTTCCATTCAGCCATGTCAACCTGCACTAGCACCGCAGGTGAAGCTCTCCACTCTAATGTACAGTAACAGCTTCTTTAAAGATTATAAAATATCATTTATTAAAAAGGTACCTGTTTTGGGTGATAAAAACCCAACACAAAAGGTATGTAAAAATGTATTTCTGAAAAATCAAATCCAAATATAACATATTCTCCTAAGCAACTGTTTTTCTCCTATGCACTTAGAATCTACATCTGCTAAGTACTGATATCTTAAATCTAAGCAAATATCTTTCTTTATACACAACTGCAGTAAGAAATACAGAAATGGGGCGGCGCCTGTGGCTCAGTGGGTAGGGCGCCGGCCCCATATACTGAGGTTGGCAGGTTCAAACCCAGCCCTGGCCGAACTGCAACAAAAAAATAACCAGGCATTGTGCCTGGTGCCTGTAGTAGTCCCAGCTACTTAGGAGGCTGAGGCAAGAGAACTGCCTAAGCCTAGGAGTTAGAGGTTGCTGTGAGCTGTGTGACGCCATGGCACTCTACCAAGGGTGATAAAGTGAGACTGTCTCTACAAAAAAAAAAAAGAAATACAGAAATGGACTGTCTAAAATACATTACATTCAGGAGAGATTACTGAAGTCCTCAAGTTTAATACATTTGTGCGTAATACAACTATTTCTCTCTACTGCCTTATTATGGACATTAAGAATGTCTGAATGAAAATCCAGGACACTGCACAGTAAGTCTGTGTACATAGTCTCTACTGACCATGCAATATTCCACTGGGAGGCCAGGCGCAGTGGCTCAGGCCTGTAATCCAAGCACTGAGAGGTGGAGGTGGATGGATTGCCTGAGCTCAAGTTGAGACCAGCTTGAGCAAGAACATCTCTAAAAATAGCTGGGCATGTGTCACAGGCACCTGTAGTCCCAGATACTCCAGAGGCTAAGGCAGGGGAAATCAATTGAACCCGAAGAGTTTAAGTTTGCTGCCATGTCACTCTACCGAGGGTGACAAACTATGAATAGTCTCAAAAAAAGTAAAGAAAGAAAGAACATTTCCACTGGATCCTACTAACCCATTTAAACCCAGATGTTCTTTCTTCAGTTGTATTAAGCATTTAGTTTGAAAAGGTATTGGTTTAAATCCCAACTCTTTCACATACTAGTCATATGACCTTGAGGAATTATTCAACTTCTGTAAAATTGGGTTGACACTAACATAGACCTTGAGTTATTGAAAAATAACAAATATAGGCTCGGCACCTGTGGCTCAAGTGGGTAAGGCGCCAGCCACATACACCTGAGCTGGTGGGTTCAAATCCAGCCCGGGCCGCCAAACAACAATGACAGCTGCAATAAAAAAAAAAAAAAAAAAAAAATAGCCGGGCATTGTGGCAGACGCCTATAATCCCAGCTACTTGGAAGGCCGAGGCAGGAGAATTGCTTGAGCCCATAAGTTTGAGGCTGCTGTGAGTTGTAATGCCACGGCACTCTACCCAGGGTGACAGCTTAAGGCTCTGTCTCAAAAAAAAAAAACAAAAAACAAAAAAACAAATATAAGGTACCTACCTTACAGTGTACCTGTGTATAGCAGCAACCATCATTATTACCTCAAACTATAACCGTTTAAAATATAATTAAACTTCTTAAAATGTAATTAAAAAATTAGATCATCTTGGGCATGGTGGCTGACACCAATAATCCTAGCACTCTGGGAAGCCAAGGCAGGAGGATTGCTTGAGTTCATGAGTTGGAAATCCTCCATATCTACTAATCATACCAAAAATACAAAAAAAAAAAAAAAAAAAAAAAAAAAAAGGAGAGCTGGGTGTTATGGCAGGTACCTATTATAGGCCCACCTATTTGGGTGGCTGAGGGAGGAGGATCACCTGAACAGAGTTTGAGGTTGCTGAGCTAGGCTTACGCTAAGATACTCTAGCCTGGGCAATAAAGACTGCATCTCAAGAAAAGAAAAAGGAGTTGGTGTCTGTAGCTCAGCAGCTAGGATGCTGGCCACATACACTGGGGCTGGCGGGATCGTACCTGGCTTGGGCCTGCCAAACAACAATGAGAACAACAAAAAAATAGCTAGGCATTGTGGTGGGCGCCTGTAGTCCCAGCTACTTGGGAGGCTGAGGCAAGAGGATCGCTTAAGCCCAAGAGTTTGAGGTGGCCACAGCACTCTACAGAGGGTGATATAGTGAGACTTGCCAAAAAAAAAAAAAAGGTCATTATACATTTGTCCAAATGCATAAAATGTACAACTCCAAGAGTGAACCCTAAAGTAATCAATATATGGACTTTAGATAAGATGTGTCAATGCAGGTTGACTGACTGTAAGCATACCACTTGGGTGTAGGATATTGATGGTGGGGGAGTCTATATGTAGAGGGTATTTGAGAAGTCTGTACTTTCTGCTCAATTTCCCTGTGAACCTATAATAAAACTGCTCTAAGAAAGAAAGTCTATTTAATAAACAAATAAATCATAAATGAATGGGAGCGCTATACATTAGTTGAAAAATGTCAACCAATAAATGTAGAAGAAATTATACAATAATTATAAAACCAATACTTTCAACTACCAAAGTAATAGCTGATTCAGGTAAGGCTCTGATGCCAAAACCAGAGTAAAATGGTTTTTGGGAAACAAGACATTCATATGACCTCAAATTATCACTCCACAGATTATTATTGAGGGAAAGATCCTCCTCAAATGGAAAACCTGTCAAGCATCACAATAACCAGACAGGTATCTGTCTTTAGTAAAGGGACAGGCTTACATTTTGTGTCTCCTATTTTGGCACAAATTCTTCAAATATGTCACAGTCATGAAAGATAGAAAGGCAGAGGGACTCATGCAACATGACAACTAATGCTACATGAGAGATTTCGATCCTGGGAAAGAACAATAGCTATGAAAGACAGATAATGAAATCTGAACATGGCATATATAGACACTGAATCAATGTTAATTAAGTTCCTTAAGAAGCTGGGCATGATGGCTCACACCTATAATCCTAGCACTCTGGGAGGCCCATGCAGGTGGATTTCTTGAGCTCAGGAGTTTGAGACTAGGCTGAACAAAAAAGTGAGACCTTATCTCTACTAAAACTACAGAAAAACTAGCCAGGTGTGTGCCTGTAGTCCCAGCTATTTGGGAAGCTGAGGCAAGAGGAGCACTTAAGCCCAAAAGTTTGTGGTTGCTGTGTGAGCTAAGATGACCCCATGGCACTCTACCCAAGGAAAGAGTAAGACATTGTCCTCCCGCAGCCAAAAAAGCAAATGTGACAAAATATTAACTTTGGAACCTACCAATGTCCACTGTATCATTCTTTCACCCTTACTGCAGATTTAAAAGTTTTCCAAAGGATACGTTTGGAAAACTAAAGAGGGAAAAAAAATTAAAATGGGGGGTAATCTTTTGAAAGGGACATGAAAAACAAATGAGTCCTTTCACAATAAAGATCTACTCTAAGTCATCCTTATTTTTCCAAGAGAAATACAGCAGAACCTCTATAAGTTGACTACTGGAAGAACTGTAATAAACTGATCAACAGACAGAGGTGGTCAACATAAGGAACTAGGCCTGCTGTACTGGTATGTACACGTAGTGCATGTCCAGTCTATGAAAATTATGTCAACTTGAGGAGGTGATCAATGTTAGGGAGGTGATCAGCTATGGAGGTTCTTTATTTAATCCATATACTGCTAACAGTATCATGAAGAAAATTCCACACCTTTCCTGAGATAAATTCTAGATGTCAAGTATTTGACAAGTGTCAATCTTTTTTTTTTGTAGTTTTTAGTCGGGGCTGGGTTTGAACCCGCCATCTCCAGCATATGGGGCTGGTGCCCTACCCCTTTGAGCCACAGGCACCACCCAACAAGTGTCAATCTTTTAAAATGTTTTTCTAAAGCAGTAGGACCAAGCTGTGATGGCAAATTTTTTTTAACAATTCAAACTTCTGCTACTTCTCAATAGGAAGTCCCTTATCTGTTCCAAGAAGACCAGAAAAACAAGTTCTCCACCCTCCCAAGTTTAGTCAATGTGATTTATTCTGCATTTCAATACCCTTTGCCAACACTACTCTATTGTTCCTATCTCCACAACCATAAATCCTAAAATATTTTCAGTAAGATTCTCTTTAGGGACTGGATGATGAACATGTAAGACACAGTATAAACATTTTGGTAACTGTCAAAATGGAGAATTAATTCTAAACACTGTTAGCTCATTTATTCAACATTTGTTAGACATCTGGTGAGAAAATCTCTTGTACTCAAGAAGCTAACAGCTCAGCGCACACAAAATATGTATACAAGTGTACATGCAGGTATGTCTGTATAGGGATAGGTGTACACATATGTAAAAAAAGCAAAAAGTGACAATGGTTTCTTAAAATGTAAGTGAGGATGAAATGAAGAGATGACAAATTCAGAGATGTCTGATGCATGATGAATAAGGGAAACTGAGGTAGAAAGGCTTGCTAAAAGAGCACATTAAATATTTGCATGAGGCTCGGCACCTGTAGCACAGTGGCTAGGGCTCCAGCCACATCAGAGCTGGTGGGTTCGAATCTAGCCTGGGCCTGCCCAACAACGACAACTACAACCAAAAAATAGCCAGGTGTTGTGGTGGGTGCCTATAGTTCCTGGTACTTGGGAAGTGGAGGCAAGAGAATTGCTTAAGCCCAAGAGTTTGAGGCTGCTGTGAGATGTGACGCCATGGCACTCTACCCAGGGTGATAGCTTAAGACTGTTCCAAAACAAAAAACAAAAAAAAAAAACCTCTCTACCCTATAAAAATCTACAAATATCATGTACTAAACAAATAAAACTCTGAGCTAAAATGCCCGATACTTCTGACTCTAGACTGAAGCTTAGGGGATAATCACCTAATACAAAATGTCACATGAATGTATTAATAGAAGTACTTTCATAATAAGTAAATTGACAACACACAGGGAAAACAGATTCACCTGACACATTAGTTAGCCTGATGCAGGACTTCTGCCAAATTACTTCTGTTCTTCAGTTTTCTTTTTTGTAGAGACAGAGTCTCACTTTACCACCCTCGGTAGAGTGCCATGACGTTACAGGACTCATAGCAACCTCCAGCTCTTGGGCTTCCGTGATTCTCCTGCCTCCGTTCTCCAGTTTTCTTGTCTGTTACTTCATAAATATTTCAAAATTTGACTTTAAAAAGAAAAAATTGATCGTAAAAACACTTCATAAACACCGGCTGGGCACTGTGGCTCATACCTATAATCCTAGCACTGTGGGAGGCCGAGAGTGGAGGACTGCTTGAGCCCAGGAACTCAAGACCAGCCTGAGTAACATAGTGAGACCTTGTCTCTACAAAAAATAATTTTAAGGCCAGATGAGGTGGCTCACCCCTGTAATCCTTGAATGGGGGGTGGGGGGAGGACAGAGGCAGGAGGATCCCTTGAGCTCAGGAGACTAGCCTGAGCAAGAACAAGATCCCATCTCTAAAAAAAACCAACATAGAAAAACTTAGCTGGATGTTGTGGCAAGCACCTGTAGTCCCAACTACTTAGGAGGCTGAGGCAGGAGGATCAGGAGGATCGCTTGGGCCTGGGGGTTGGATGATCATGCCACTGGACTCCAGACCCTTTTTCTTTAACAACCAAAAAAGAAAAAAACCTACTTCATAAATGCTGAGTACTATCAACATGTTTAAAAACAATTCTCAAGACTGAACACACCTGAGGTGACACTGCTGTAGCAGAAGCACATAGGCTGGCAGCTGTGCATGTAAAACAGGAACAGATGAACATAGCAAGGTTGATTCAGAACAGACACCTTGAAGGCAAGGACTATGCTGCAAACTCCTAGGCTCTAGGCTCCATCACCTGCTACCACTGAGCAATGGTTCTCTTGGCATTACTGTCTTTTACTACCCTTAACAGACTGTTTACTGGTGATTATGATATGTGAAAGTTTTAACTTTGCAAATTGCCCCCCCGGGAATTTGAAAATATAACTTTCCACTCCAAGAGTGACCCCAAATGCTTTACAGACCAATCACTTTTCTTCACTCAAATCAAATATCTGTCTATGAAGGCTGCAGTACATGGTACAGAAGGCATAAACCTAAGATCCAGTCCCTGCCCTCAAGACGCTGAAAATTCAACTGAGTGGGTCCAGCCATCTGCAAAGAAGAAATCATACCAAAAGCAAAGGATAGCAGAAAATTCAGGGGACAGCAATGGAACAATCTCCCCAAGGTGGAATAGTGGAGGATGCATAGCACACAATATGAGAGGAAGTTGGACTCCACTTTCCAGTTGGCAGACAGGGAAAACACTGAACTCTTAAGATGAATTAGCAAAAATATGCAGCTGTCAAAGGAGACTATAGGCTGGGCCCCTGTGGCTCAGGCCTGTAATCCTAGCACTCTGGGAGGCTGAGGCAGGTGGACTGCTTGAGCTCAGAAGTTCAAGACCAGCCTAAGCAAAAGCCAGACCCTGTCTCTACTAAAAATACAAAAACTCTTGAACTATGGCTCTGCTGGACAGAAGTCACAAGACACAGCACCTTTAACACATCTAAATGTTTAGAGAGGGCACTAAGCAGTCTGTGGAGTTTCCAAGGCCCTCTCCTACGAGGAGGGCGACTCAACAGTGTCCGTGAGTATGGGGGGCCTGGTAAGGCCCAAGTCAAGCATCTAAACCAGGAAGGAGGCTCCACGACTCTCCCACACCAGCTGCAAAGGAAGCCACAGAACCAAGCCAGACGGTGAATCAGAAAACGTCAGTCCATCCCATTGTCCAAAATTAAGAATGCTCTCAGCTTGTAAAGTGGCATCTGCAAACCTTGGTAATCAACTGAGATTGAAGGTCCTACAGGAAAATGACAAGAAATTCTCTAGACGTTGTAGTGATGCCAGCAACAACAGATCTAAAGCACTCCTAGCTCGTCAAGACCAAAAGATAATAAAGAATCATGGCTCGGTAAAAAAATAAATAAATAAAAATAGAAAAACTGAGGCAAGAGGATCTCTTAACCCTAACAGTTGGAGGTTGTCGTGAAATATGTCGCCACAACATTCTACCCAGAGCAAAGATTGAGACTTTGCGCTTTGTCTTAAAAAAAAGTTGAGACTACAGGGAGGGTGATTTTTTTCTTTTGAGACAGTCTCACTTTGGCACCCTGAGTAGAGTGCTGTACCATCACAGCAACCTCAAGCTCTTAGGCTCCAGCAATGAAGGGCTCATGAAGGACACATGCTAAGTTATTTTAAAAGGTAAAGGATTTTAAAAAGATTTCTAGCTGCAGCCAGGCAAGATGCCTCACACCTATAATCCTAGCACTCTGGGAAGCTGAGGTGGGAGGATCCCTTGAGTTGAGGAGACCAGCCTGAGCAAGCAAGACCTGGTCTCTACTAAGAAAAAAAAAAATAGCTGGGTGTTGTGGAGGACACCTATAGTCCCAGCTACTCAGGGGAGGCCGAGGCAAGAAAGATGAATCGAGCCCAGGAGTTTGAGGTTGCTATGAGCTATGATGCCATAGCATTCTACCCAGGGCAACAGAGTGAGACTTTGTTTCACAAAAAAAAAAAAAAAAATGCTTATCAGGACACATTAAACTTGATTAAAAATAAAAAGAAAAAAATTTGATTCCAATCCCCTACTTACAGGACATAACAGGTATTCAAAAAGGTTTATTTCAGATGAACAATGAACAAGATGACTTTGGGTTTACATAATTTTTATTTATTTTATTTTTGGAGACAGTTTCACTTTGTCACCCTCGGTAGAGTGCCATAACATCATAGTTCACAGCAACCTCAAACTCCTGGGCTTAAGCAATTCTCTTGCCTCAGCCTCCCAAGTAGCTGGACTACAGGCACCCGCCACACGCCTGGCTATTTTTTGGTTGTATTAGTCATTGTTGTTTGGCAGGCCCAGGCTGGGTTCAAACCTGCCACCCCTGGTATATGTAGCTTTTGCCCTAGCCACTGAGCTACCAGCGTCAAGCCAGATTTACATAGTTTTTAAAGGGAATTTTTCTTACTAGGAAAAAGGTATTTATCATAATCTGCTAAAATTGTGGACTCTCGTATATTAATGAGAGCAATTAAATGTGTTATTAATTTAGTAACTTCACATGGGTGAATAGTCCAAAAGTTCCAGAATTTTTAAAGACAATAATATCTTAGACTTTAAGCTATTTACTAGTCCTCTGAGAATACCAACCAAAAAACAATGCCTTAAAACTAAGAGGTAAGCTTTGTTTCTATTGATTAATTTTTCTTTTGAGCTAGTCTTATTATGTTGCCCTGGGTAGAGTGCCGTGACATCACAGCTCACAGCAACCTCAAACTCTTGGGCTTAAGTGTTTCTCTTACCTCAGCCTCCCAAGTAGCTGTGACTATAGGCGCCCACCACAACACCTGGCTATTTTTAGAGATGAGGTCTCCATTTGGCTCAGGTTGGTCTCAAAACTGTGACCTCCGGCAATCCACCCACCTCTGCCTGTTTTCAATTCTTTAGATAATTACAAAACACTAAAAATAAATCATTATTTAAAACCCAGAATTAAAAGATGAATGCTGACATAGCGAACTGTCATAGCTAACAGTTCTCCTCATTTGTTATGTGAAAAACAATTAAAAATCTAAGTTACTGTACTAAAATACAAATATACATATCAACACTCAATATTAAGTTTGGTAACATTAAATTTATTTTATTGCTACCTTGTATATGATGGTTACAAGAATAAAATGTATTAAATGTACCTAGGAAAGGCTGTGCACCTGTAGCTGAAGCAGCTAAGGTGCCAGTGACATACACCAGAGCCGGCGGGTTCAAATCTGGTCCAGGCCTGCCAAACAATGACAACTACAACCAAAAAATAGCAGGGCATTGTGGTGGGTATCTGTAGTCCCAGCTACTTGGGAGGCTGAAACAAGAGAATCTACTTAAGCCCAGGAGTTGGAGGTTGCTGTGAGCTGTGATGCCAGAGCACTCTACCCAGGGTGACAGCTTGAGGTTCTGTCCCAAAAAAAAAAAAAAAAAAAAAAAAAAGTACCTAGGAAAGGCTTGATGCCTGTAGCACAGTGGTTATGGCACCAGCCACATAAACCAAGGGTGGAGGGTTCCAACCCAGCCTGGGCCTGCTAAACAATCAGAACAAAAAAATAACTGAAGGCAGCATCTGTTGTTCAGTGGGTAGGGCGCCCATTTACCAAAGGTACCAGGTTCAAACCCAGCCCCAGCCAAACTGCAACAAAAAAGTAGCTGGGCATTGTGGCAGGCGCCTGTAGTCCCAGCTACATGGGAGGCAAGAGAATTGCCTAAGCCCAGGAGTTGGAGGTTACTGTGAGCGGTGACGCCACCGCACTCTACCGAGAACGATAAAGTGAGACTGTTTCTAAAAACAAAATAAAACAACCTAGGAAAAAATACTTCCCTTAAAAAAAAAGGCAAGGAATAAAAAGTGAGGGAGAAGTACCCTGTAGATTAAGAAATTCAGGCCAGGAGAGGTAGCTCACTTATGTAATACTACCCTCTGGGAGGCCAGGGCGAGTGGATTGCCCTAAGCTCACAGGTTCGAGACTAGCCCAAGCAAGAGAAAGACTCCCTTTCAAAAAATAACTGGGCATTATGACAGGCACCTGTAGTCCCAGCTACTTGGGAGGTTGAGGCAAGAGGATCACTTAAGCCCAAGAGTTTGAGGTTGCTGTGAGCTCTGAGGCCATGGTACTCTACTGAGGGTGAGAAAGTGAGAGCCTATCTCCAAAAAAAGAAAAAGAAAAACCATCCCAGCCCATTTATGCTCCACAGATACTCCTTCATTAACAGAAAATTTAGCTTAAGTAGCCATTCTGTCTTTAAATAGTCTCTAAAGGAACACAAAGGTGCAAACCTTTGCCCATATTCTGCTCTCCAGAGCCAAAACTTCCTCCTATTCCCTGAGGCTTAGGAGCTGTTATCACTGCTGTTAATGCTTCTCTTTTAAGGGCCACCTACACTTAAGGGGCTTAGTTTCCAGAGCCTTGCCATTCTTGCTACTACCTTCTTTATAGGCTTAGTCTGTTAGATATTAATATATGATTCCCAGACTGATCACAATATTAAGATATGGTTCCCATAATGATAACGATATTCTGGATTTATGAAAACAGAGACTTATACCAATTTTGCAACTGGTCTTCACACAAAGTAGCACCAAACTACACTACTCATGGTACACCACCATGCAGTTGCAGAATCTGAATAAAAAGGAAAAGGAAAAAGGCACCTTCTTGGAACATTCTTGGTAAAGCAATAAAATGACTTTATGAAGTCATGACCCACTTTTTAATAGCTCATGATTAAGAATGGGTGGTACACACAAAATGCTTCTCCCTGGTTGTCTCCAGGAAACGCACTTGCGAGCTGCAAGCTGAACTAGCTTGGAATACCAGTTTTTAGCCTACAGACATTTTCTTGAAAATTAAGTTAGCCTGTTGCTTCAAGTAAAATAGTCAACAGTATTTGCTGTCAATGATAAAATTCAAGCTTTCAAGCAAAAAGTAGTGTTTTAAGTGCAGTGGCTCATGCTTGTAATCTTAGCACTCTGGGAGGCCAAGGCAGATAGACTGCTTGAGTATCAGCCTGAACAAGAGTGACACCCATCTACTAAAAATAGAAAAAACTATCTGGGCATGGTGGTACACACCTGTAGACACAGCTACTCAGGAGGCAAGCGAATCACTTGAGCCCAAGAGTTTGAGGTTGCTGTAGGTTATGATGATGCCAGGGCATACTACCCAGGGTGGAAAAAGTGAGAATTTATCTCAAAAAAAAAAAAAAAGTTTCAGAAAACTTGTATCCATTGATGTAAGCTTGACAGCCTTTCAATATTTCAAAGACTTTTCTGAGATCAAGGTGATGTTAATACACATGACTTCTGATACTATATAACAAAATGTATCAACATTCAGAAAATCTGAATAGATCAGTGAACAGACATTTTGCAAGTCACCAACACATTACAAAATCACATGTTGGTAAATAATCTATTCAAAGTACAATTTAAAGGCCAGGCATAAAGGCGCTCGCCTGTAATTTAGCACTCTGGGAGGCTGAGCAAGAGTGAGACCTTGTCTCTAAAAATAGGGCGGCACCTATGGCTCAGTGAGTAGTGCACTGGCACCATATACCAAGGGTGGTGGATTCAAACCCAGCTCCGGCCAAATTGCAACATAAAAATAGCTGGGCATTGTGGTGGGCACCTGTAGTCCCACTTACTCGGGAGGCTGAGACAAGAGAATTGCCTAAACCCAGGAGTTGGAGGTTGCTGTGAGCTGTGACGTTACAGCACTCTACTGAGGGTGATAAAGGGTGATAAAAAAAACTAAAAATAAAAATAGCTGGGCATTGTGGCAAGCGCCTGTTAGGCCAAATACTCTGGAGGGTGAGACAAGAGGACTGATTTAGCCCAGAGATGATCTGAGGTTGCTGTGAGCTATGGAGATACCACAGCACTCTACCAAGGGTGACAAAGTGAGACACTGTTTCAAAAAAAAAAAAAGAGGAAGGCGCCTGTGGCTCAGTGAGTAAGACGCCAGCCCCATATACGGAGGGTGGCGGGTTCAAACTCGGCCCTAGCCGAACTGCAACAAGAAAACAGCCGGGCATTGTGGTGGGCACCTATAGTCCCAGCTACTTGGGAGGCTGAGGCAGGAGAATCGCGCCTAAGCCCAGGAGTTGGAGGTTGCTGTCAGCAGTGTGGCGCCACGGCACTCTGAGGGCGATAAAGTGGGACTCGTCTCTATAAAAAAAAAGAAAGAAAGAAAGAAAGAAGAACATAAACTCCTTTCCAAATTATCACAGAACCTCTGTAAACTGACCACCCAAGGGAACGTAACTAAACTGTCAACATGGGGGGTGTGTGTGTGTCAACATAAGGAACTAGGCCTTAGTACATGGGGTATATGTCTGGTATATGAAAACTGGTCAACTTGAGGTGGTCAATGTAGGGAGGTGGCCAACTATGGAGGCTGTACTGTATTTATCTGTGCAATGCTGAATGTTTCTTCAAAACACATCCCAAGAGTGAAGACAGATATAAGAAACCAGCTATCTTCCACAAAGCCATACATTTGAAAGATTCTGAAAAAGCAACTGATTACAACATATCATAGAATAGTGTGCAGACCAAAGGAAAATTAGTCTCCATCCACACTGTACTGGAGTACAATGTTTAAATGGAGAAACCATTTTTTCTTTTTTTTTTTTTGAGACAGAGTCTTACTACGTCGGCCTTGGTAGAGTGCCGTCGCATCACAGCTCATAGCAACCTCAAACTCTTGGGCTTAGGCAATTCTCTGGCCCCAGCCTCCCAAGTAGCTGGGCCTACAGGAGCCCACCACAATGCCCAGCTATTTTTTTGTTGTAGTTGTCATCATTATTGTTTAGCAGGCCCCGGCTGGGTTACAACCCCCCAGTCCCAGTGCATGTGGCTGGTGCCCTAACCACTGAGCTACAGGCGTCAAGCCGAGGCACCATGTTTTTCATGGAGTATCACCATACTTGAGCACATCAGAGGGCTCTAAGCAAGATGGGAAATTTTAGAAATCATGACATGACATGGAGAAAACGTTAAAGAACAAGGACTTGCAACCTAACAAAAGAAATCTTAGATGTTATGGCTGCCATTAAGTTCTGTCAAAATCATAGAATCATGTTTACATCATAGTTGGAGAGTGCAAAGTTTTACCAAATGCATGAATAATGAAAAGGTAAAGAGGTGGGGGATGCGCTCCTTCAGTTTCTACGAGAAACTGGAAGTTGGAAGATGGAATCTGATCTCAGACTGACATTAAAGCATTCCGTTGTATAGGTTCTATATAAGGAACATATATAAGGAGTCCTGGGGGAAGACAACTTAAAATTGTGAAGTGTTTCTGGAACACTGAGGTTAATTTCTAATAGAAATATAAATTTTTGCCAGCATGAGTACCACAGCAAGACACTGTCTCTACAAAAAACAAACAAATTAGTGGGGCATTGTGGCAGGCACCTGTAGTTCCAGCTCCTTGGGACAAGAGAATTGCTCAAGCCCAAGAGTTGGATGTTGCTATGAGCTGTGACGCCTCCGCACTCTACCAAGGGCAACATAGTGAGACTGTCACAAACAAACAAACAAGCTAGGTAGATAGTGTGTGCCTATGGGCAGGAGGACTGCTAAAGCCCAGGAGTTTTAGGATAAAGTGAGCCATGATGACATCCCTGCACTAGCCAGGGATATAAGATGTAAGACACTGTTTCAACAAATAAAGGAAAAAATAACTTTTTTTTTTTTTTTTGAGATAAAGAGTCTCACTTTGTCACCCTTGGTAGAATTCCATGGCATCACAGCTCACAGCAATGTCAAACTCTTGGACTCAAGTGATTCTCTTGCTTCAGCCTCCTAAGTAGCTGGGACTATAGGTGCCCACCACAACACCTGGCTAGTTTTTCTATTTTCAGAAGAGATGGGGTCTTGCTCAGGCTGGTCTTGAATTCCTAAGCTTAGGCAATGTACCCACCACACAAGCCTCCCAGAATGCTAGGATTACAGGCATGAGCCACCACACGTGGCCAAAGTATGATAAGATATATTTTCTAACAAACTAAGTGGAACTAGGCTCAGCGCCTATAGCACAGTGGTTACGGTCACATACACCATGGGTGGTGGTTTTGAAGCTGGCCCAAGTCAGCTAAACAACAATGACAGCTGCAACAAAAAATAGCTGGGCATTGTGTCGGGCGCCTGTAGTCCCAGCTACCTGGGAGGCTGAGGCAAGAGAACTGCTTAAGCCCAAGAGTTTGAGGTTGCTGTGAGCTGTGACTCCACAGCACTCTACCAAAGGCGACATAGTGAGATTGTCTAAAAAAAAAAAAAAAAAAAAAAAATTAAGTAGTACTATACTGCTTATGAAAACCTCAGAAACTGGGTGGCGCCTGTGGCTCAGTGGGTAGGGTGCCAGCCCCATATACTGAGGGTGTAGGGTTCAAACCTGGCCCCGGCCAAACTGCAACAAAAAAATAGCCAGGCATTGTGGTGGACATCTGTAGTCCCAGCTACTCATGAGGCTGAGGCAAGAGAATTGCCTAAGCCCAGGAGTGGGAGGTTGCTGTGAGCTGTGATGCCACAGCATTCTACGGAGGGCAATAAAGTGAGACTGTCTCTATTAAAAAAAAAAAAAAAAAAGAAAGAAAACCTCAGAAACTAATATTTCAAGCAAAAATTCTATAACAAATCAATTATTTTACAAGAACTAAGTGCTCCTTTTTGATATTGATGGTGGTCTATTCATAAAAAAAGTTTTTTATGCACATACAACTTCTTTTACTCGGCTTTAGAAATATAGCCAAGAAAATAAAAGCTCACTTCAGTTAACTCAAAAGAACTTTCCCGGGCGGTGCCTGTGGCTCAAAGGAGTAGGGCACTGGCCCCATATGCCAGAGGTGGAAGGTTCAAACCCAGCCCCAGCCAAAAACTGCAAAAAAAAAAAAAAAACAAAAAACTTTCCCCACTACTACTAACCTAAAGAGAGAAATGTTCTAAGATAATAAAAACCTACAAATTAAGAGCTACCAATTATTAAGTGTTTTCTAAGTACCATGGACTGTGCTACCCATTTTAGATACATTTCAGGTAATACTCCCAAGAGCCTTAGAGAAGAATGGCTATCTCACAATTGGGAAAAGGGGGTTAGAGAAATAAAAGAACTTGCCCCATGCAGATCACACAGCTAACACATGGCTGAGGTGCTAACTCAGACTCTGGTATGCTTGATTCCAAAGCCAGGGCTTATGGTTAAATGTACTTATACAGTTCTCTTAGTAAAAAAGGTATTTCTGCTAACACTTCATAGAGGATAATGGCTTGGAACCAAGCAATGCAACACTGGGGGGATTGAAGAAAGGATGAAAGCAAACCCAAACAACTTGACGTCTGACAGTTAAGTGGGATTTTAGAAAAAGCTTTTCAGTACTTTTATAGATTAACAGATTATAGTTATCAGTGGAAATAGCTATAGTTTTTACACAGTGCATTCCTTCCCATTATAAGTCTTAAAATATGCTTAGACACAGAAAGTAGAATGATGGTTGCCAGTGACTTGGAGGGAAAAGGAAATGGGAAATTACTGTTATTAATGAGTACAGAGTTTTCCTTTTACAAGATGTAGAGTTACAGAAATGGATGATGGTGATGGTTGCACAACATTATGAATTAAATTTAACACAACTGAACTATATGCTTAAAAATGTTAAAGCAGTGAATTTTATGTTATGCATATTTTACCACTACCAAAAAATTGGAGGAAACAGTGCTCAGAAATTTAGACAGAGATGCCAGGCTTAAGCCCTACTAGACTCAAAAGGTTAGAATTCTAAACTCCTTAACTAGATCCTGATAAAGAATACTTAAATTTGAGCTGGGTGTACACCTGTAAGTCAAAGGGAGGCTGAGGTGGGAGGGTTGCTTGAGCCCAGGAATTCAAATCTAGCCTGGGCAACATGGTGGGTCTCTGTCTCTATTAAAAGACAAGAAACTCTTAAATTTGTAGTTTTCAGGGCAATGCCTGTGGCTCAGTGAGTAGGGTGCTGGCTCGATATACTGAGGGTGGCAAGCTTGAATCCAGCCCCAGCCAAACTACAAAAAAAGTAGCCAGGTATTGCAGCAGGCACCTATAGTCCCAGCTACTTGGGAGGCTGAGGCAAGAGAACTGCCTACGCCCAAGAGCTGGAGGTTGCTGTGAGCTGTGATTCCACAGCTCTCTACCGAGGATGGCAAAACAAAACTCTGTCTCTTAAAAAAAAAAACTGTAGTTTTCAGCAAATATCAATTCTTGCTACTTCCAAGTTTCAATCTAATTCTTAGGATTGAAGGGTTTGGGTTAAGCCTTGTAAAGCTTTATTGCAACAAGAAACGTAAAATCAGTATTCACTGCAGTTTATTGCCAATGGCAAATGAAAAACTGAAAAATCAGGAAGATACTTTACCGAACTGCAAAACAAAGTTCATTCAAGATTTAGTACAATCAACTCTTGATAATTTGGAATTCTGTTCTGATTTGCTGGCGGGCGTGGTGGCTCACACTTGTAATCCTAGCACTCTGGAAGGCCGAGGCAGGAGGATAGCTTGACCTCAGGAGCTTGAGGGTAGCCTGAGCAAGACTGAGACCCCATCTCTACAAAAATAGAAAAATAAGCCAGGTGCAGCAGCAGTTGTCTGTTGTTCCAGCTACACAGGAGGATCGCTTGAACCCAGAAGTTTGAGGCTGCTGTAAATTAGGCTGGAACCACTGCACTCTATCTTGGCCAATAGAGCAAGATTCTGTCTCAAAAAAGAAATGTTTTGATTTGCTGCTGAACAACAATGCAGCCCCTGGTTCTCACCTTGGCTGTTCTGAACATAACTTCACAGGACTGGGTAAAAAAAGCAGTCACTCAATATTGCTCCCTGACAACTGTACTGGTTATTAAACACAAGTACAAAATAAACTTGTGGGGAAGACTAATTATTAAAACCATATTATTAGAGGATATTTATTCATTTCAAGCCCGCTATTTCTTTCACCTAGTGAAAAGCAATTAAAAGTTCCCCTCCAAGTCACTGGCAACCACCACCTGACTTTCTGTGTCTAAGCACATTTAAAACACCTAGTCTAAGGTGTTTCAGACCAGGGAGAAGGTCAAGAACGAAAACAGTACAAGACTGGCTTTCCATGGCTGGCAATCTGAGACAAGCAGTGAGACTTCTGTTGATGTGAACATAATTCAGTTAACAATGTAAACTATCAATGAAGAGTATCGGACCAACTATCCTACCATTCTACTAAATTTCAGAGATCCCAATAATAGAACTACTGGTCTTATGAAATTAAAATAACACTGGAACAGAAAAAGCTTTTGCGCAGATTATGCTACTCCATCCCTGGTCCTCTGTGAAATTTCCCCACCCACTCCAGATATACGTATAAATGAAATACACAAACTCACCAAAAACTTCTAAAAACTACTTTTAGAAAACTGAGCAATATTTTCTATGTACTTACATGAATATGAAATCAAATGGAAAATTCCACAAAAGTCAGATGTAGAAGATGCTTAGCAGTAAAGGGACTCTTATACCAGGAAGTTTAAGAGATGCACAGTACCATCTAGTAAGTACTCTCTCATATCAGGTTTTGGAGTCTATCTGGGCAAATGGCTAACACTTTTAATTGCCTTTTGATATATGAAATTAATAGCTCTTAGAGAATTTTACTTTTGATCTCTTTTAAATTGCACAAGGTACCCTCGATTATCAAAATTTAACATGGACTAAAAGTCTAAGTACTTAATGCCATCAGAAGGCTAGCAAATTAGTCTAAAGACAGAATTTTAAAATATCTCCAGGCACCATCTCATTGTAGTTCCGCTGCAAATAAAACTCCTTGGAACTGCCTTGAATTGAACCACTCTGTTTAAGCAAAGTTTTCCTGGGCCCTTCTGAACATTTTTTGAAACTTTAAAAAAAAAAAAAAAAAAGTTATTCAATTTCAAGATGACTGAAGTACAAATTTAACGTCTAGAAACCTAACCCATAGGCAATAATTTTACAAGTCATCCAACACGTTTCTTTTTTTATTAGCAAATAAAATACTCTCTGAAATAACAGGTGGCTCCACCAGTCCTAACTTTCAAGCTACACTGTTTGTCATGAATGATATTGGGTACACTCCTCCATTACAACAAGCCTTTGTTACCGCCACTAACAAACCAAGGTATTAAAAGTGATCATTCTCTACCAAACAAAGATACTTTTTGGACTATAACCCAGCAGAGACCGGATGCTTCAGCAGGTATTATTGTGCTATTAACCTGGGAAATTAATCCTTTCTATATAGAAGAACACAAAGACTGAGTGTGTCCTTGACAAAGAAAGATCAAGATGTTTGTAGCCTATATTCTAAATTCTGTATAAGCATAATCTATTTGGGGGAGGGGGTGTGAGACAGAGTCTCACTATGTTGCCCAAGCTAGTGTCATGGCATCAGCCTAGCTCACAGCAACCTTAAACTCCTGGGTTCAAGCGATCCTCTTGCCTTAGCCTCCCAAGTAGCTAAGGCTACAGGCGCCAGCCACAATATAACTTCTATTAAAAAAAGAAACCACACACACAGTGTGTGTTTTTGGAATTAAACACCATAAGCTTTCTAGTCACCAAAGATTTTTCTTTTAAAAAAGGTGCTTCAATTATAATCTTCTGCATTTGGCCAGAATCAGAACCTGCCCAAGTGCTGTTCCTTCTACAGGTTAGAGAGAAACTACGAAGAATTAAAATTTTCTGTGCCACCAAGCACGTACGACCTGTCAATAAGGCACTCTGAACCAGAAAAAATTAGCTAACAAAAAATGCTAAGATGTATTTATTCTCGTTTATCTCCCCCTCCTCTGGCTCACCCAGGCTCACGCTGCCAAATCCCTGCCTCACACGTAAAGCGAAGGGAATCGCCCCTCTCTTGGCCTCCGACCTTACCCTTACCCTCTCTGATTAGCCTCATGGCGAAGGGAGCAGTGCAGACAGACAACAGGAGGCCACAGAAAAGGTCGGAGACCGGAACAGGGCAGGCCGCAGCCCCCACCCTGGCGCTGCAGCAGAACCCCGCGCTAGCCCTGCCGTAGGGGGAACGGGGTGAGAAGCAGGCGCTCGTCCTCGGTCACTGGGCGCCACTGCGGTCTGGCCCTGCGGCCAAGACAGGACAAAAATGACACGTCGTCGTAGGCAGGAAGTAGACTGAGGGATCTGTCCCGCGACCACGGCCCCGGGAACCTAACTGCCGCCGCCCCTTCCCCGAGCGCGCCATTTCCAGGCCCGGGCACTCAGGGCGCCTCTCCCAGGCCTCCACGGGCCCAGCTGGGCTCCTGCCTCTTGCCGCCCGGGGTGAGCGCAGAACGGCCGCTGCCCCGAAGCCCCCAACTCGGGCCACCCCCAACCCCGGTAGGGTCCCGCGTAGCCCGCCTCACCCTCTGCCACCGCCGAAGCTGCTGTAGGCCCGATCGTCGTAGGTATCAAAGTCCGCCATTTGCCGTCTCCGCTCCGAGAGGAACCAGGGTGAGCGAAGAAGGACCCCGCAATATAACTCCCCCCGCCCCGCCTCCGGGGCTGTCCACCGTGCCGCCTGATCGCAAATCGCACGCACGCACGCGCGCGCGCGCGCACGTACGCCGCGCCGCGCCCGGCCTGGGGCGACGGGCCGCTGCTGGCCCGGCGCTCTCTGCGGCCCACGTGGTGCTGCTGAGCGTTGGCTGCGTGCCCGGCTGGCCGCCCAAGCCCATTGTGTGCTGGCCCTGAGGCTTCAGCCGCGGTAGCCTCCGGTCCCCGCCCCGCCCGGATGCGCCGGCCTTCGTCTGCCTCGCCGGGGGTGGGGGTTCCCTCCCCGGTTACGCTTGGGATCCTTCACAGGCCCACTGCGTTTTTTTGTCGCTTAGTTTTTCGAACTCCAGACCTGGCAGGGACCACGGAGGCTTGCGCTGTTTGGCCCCCACTCCGACACACCTCTTCCGGCCAAGTGGTCGCTGGGTAACATCCAAGTAAAGGCTACCTCCTGCAGGCGGAGACCTCACGACACACACGGAGGATGCCTAGAGGGGCAGGGCCTGGAAGGGGTGCGAGGTGTGGGAGGCAGACACGAACCCTACCTTCAAGCATCTGCTCGCGCTGCTAGAGTATTGTGGGGTTTAAGGTTACGAGTGTAGGTTGTCGAAGTATTGAGTCCGCAATTCTGATTTTGCAGAAGTCATTGGGCTGGAAAAGAATTGAATGCTGATGTGAATTCCATCATCTAGGAATAGCAAAGATGGTTATGCAGTGAGAATTAATTACACTGATGATGTCTAGGTTTGTGATTGAGACTGCGGTAATATTGTATACTCCTACCTTTGGATGCGGCAGTGCGGATGTATCCTGATATGTGTTGGCACAATTTTAGAAAAACGTCATAGAATTTTCTTGCAATGTTTACCCAGGTATGTTAGGCTTAACCAGTACTTTTTTTTTTTTTTTTATACAGAGTTTCACTTTGTCACCCTGGGTAGCTTCACTGCTGTAGCTTCACTGCTCACAGCAACCTCCATCTCCTGGGCTTAAGCAATTCTCTTGCCTCAGCCTCCCAAGTTGCTGGGACTACAGGCGCCCGCCACGACGCCTGGCTCTTCTTTGGTTGCAGCCGTTATTGTTTGGTGGGCCCTGGCTGGATTTGAACCCGCCAGCTCAGGTGTATGTGGCTGGCGCTTTAACCGCTTGAGCCACAGGCACCGAGCTCAGCCTTTTCTTATTTTTTTAGAGAGGGTCTCACTGTGTGGCCCAGGCTGGCTATCTTGAACTCCTAGCCTCAAGTGATCCCTCAGGTAGCTGGGATTGTAGGCATGAGGTACCTACCATCCTTGGCCCTTAACTTCTTTAACATTTCAATGTCCTCATCTATAATGACTAAATGAGTAAATTATAGTAAAGATTAAATGACTAGCTGGGGCAGGGCGGCACATGCCTGTTGTCCCAGCTATTTGGGAGGCTGAGACAGGAGGATCCTTTGAACCTAGGAGTTCTGAGGTTGCAGTGAATTATGATGACTCCACTGCACTCTGGTGTAGGTGGCAGTGAGAGCCTGTCTCAAAAATAAGTAATTGTAAAATTCCTGACACACAATAATAGGTATTGGGCACCTAGTAATGACTGGCACCATTATTTTACATATGTAATTAACAAACCTACTTTACAGCTGTGGAACCACCCAGAGGGAGGATAAACTTGCCCAAGGTGATGCAGCTTTGACCTCAGTGCCTGACTCAGAAAAAACACATAAATGGTTTGTTCTCTCCTTGCAGGGTTTAAAGTTGGGCATGTCCTTCACAGTCTGGCCCCATTACTCTTAAATTTGACTAAATGAAAACCTCAATATTAATGCTTGAATGGCCTTTCTTTTTTTTTTTTTTTAACAGTCTCTCTTTGTTGCCCTTGGTAGAGGGCAGTAGCATCATAGCTCACAGCAACCTCAAACTCTTGGGTTCATGCAATCCTCTTGCCTCAGCCTCCTGAGTAGCTGGGACTACAGGTGCCTGCCACAACACCCAGCTAGTTTTAGAGACGGGGTCTCACTCTTGCTCAGGCTGTTCTCAAACTCCTGAGCTCAAGCAATCCACCAGTTTCAGCCTCCCAGAGTGCTAGGATTACAAGTATGAGCTACGGTGCCCAGCCTTCTTTATTTCTTTTTTAATCTTCAAGTCTTCCAGTCAAAAATCACCTCAATTTTGCTGAGATCCTGGGAGGTAACTAACCATGTTGAGGGGTTTACATCTGTCATCTCCCACAGGGCCTAGATGAGGGCGATAAGAGAGGAGATTATTTACTATCAATGAAAGGATAAAAGGAAACATTAATAGCAAGCCCCAGCACTGGGACCATCCACAGGTCATCCTCTCCTTGTTTAATCCCCAATTTACCCCCAGGGTACCCTGGGCTAATCTCGTGAGCCACACTACTAGACCCTTAATCCACAGGCCCTTTCCTCTTCTGTTGGTCTTAAGCATACGATGACCTCCCACCTGGTATGTAGAGAATTGAGGCCAACCGTAGAAAGTTCTATAAATATTGTGACTGACCCCATGCCAAAATTAGATGTCTAACCTTTCCCAAGGTTATTCTCTTGAGTTCAGATCCTCATTTATTCCCTAATCCACTGGTTCTCAACCTTCCTAATGCTGCAGCCCATTAATACAGTTCCTGTGGGTCACGACCCACAGGTTGAGAACCGCTGCCCTAATTCCTTTCCCAGAGTGGATTTCCCAGCTTTTCCCAGTTCCCTTGAGCCCTTGTGGTGTCTCTCCAAGGCCCAAGTCAGATCTCACTTTCTCTGAGAAGCCTTTGTTTGTTGTAGTGAAACTTGTGGGTTTGCATTTCAAACTGCCTGTTTTCAAATCCTAGCTAAATCATTATTGGTCTGTGACCTCCAGTAAATTGTGTAATCTCTCAATTCTTTGTCTATATAATAGGAACAATAGTCATTTTGCTATCACATTCAATACTCATGCTATTTTATTATCTATTTTTTAAATTTCAGATTAGTATGGGGGTACATACAATTAGGTTACATAGTTTGCTTTTTTTTTGTTTGTTTGAGACAGAGTTTCACTTTGTCACCCTCGGTAGAGTGCTGTGGCGTCACAGCTCACAGCAACCTCCAACTCCTGGGCTTAGGCGATTCTCTTGTCTCAGCCTCCTGAGTAGCTGGGACTACAGATGCCCACCACAAAGCCTGGCTATTTTTTGTTGTAGTTTGGCTGAGGCTGGGTTTGAACCCACCACCATCAGTATATGGGGCCGGCGCCCTACTCACTGAGCCACAGGCGCTGTCCCATAGTTTGCTTTTATATGGTTAAAGTCCACTAGGTTGCAGTTGTACCCTTCACCCAGGAATGTGCAATATACTCCTGCAATGTACCCAATTGGTTATTTATGCTATTTTAAAGTTCTGAGATGTTGGTGTTTGTTGGTATAATATTATTTATTATCTAAAATAATAACTATGAATCATTTTCATGTGAGATTTAGGTCAATTTGATTACACGAAAATACACAATGATATTCTACACATCTAGACAAATTGGCTTCTGCATGAATTTCTGTGAACATTGATATTGAGTTCCTGCAAAGCTTCTCTTACATACTCACTCACACAAGTATGAGTATTAGTCTAGGCGAAAGACTTTCCCAGTAAAGTAAATATTAACAAGAAAAAATTGAAATTGACACATGGAATAAATGATGACCCATCTCTAAATGATAAAAATAAAGAAGAAAAATATGTACCGAGTATGGTTTCTTTGAAACCAAAACTAAAACTCACTGGCATTAAAAAAACATGTAGACTTTGTGAAATAAAAATTATTCAAAAAGATCTCAAATATATCAAATAAGGAATGGAAATACTTGAAGAAGGAAGCTTCAACATTTGCATTCTCTCTCTGTAGTCCACATAACAGAGTGTTTCTTCTTATACCCAATTTAGGGCATATTATTTCTTTGCTCAAACCCTCCAGTCTTTCTTAGAGTAGAGTCCAAAGTCCTTACAGTGGCCTGTATGGCAACTATTCAGTTTGTTTCCAGCTTCTCCTCCCAGGATATTAATCTGCTCAGTCACACTGGCTTCTTGGTTTTCCTCCAGCTCCCTAATCACCTTCTGACCTCAACCTTTCCATGCCCAGGTGATGCCCATCTTCTCTTTCTTTTAGGTCTCTGCTCAAAGAGGTCTTCCCTAACCTCTCTGTTTGAAACAGCAATAGCCCTGATTTTCACTTTGCTGCCTTGCTTGGTTCTTTTTTCTAGCATTAAACCCACCAAACTTATTATCTATTGTTATTTAATGTATTTCCTGAGGACAGGGGAAAGAAATCAATTGATTGTAAATGTGAGAGTTGATTTCTGGACTCTCAATTCTATTCCATTCATCTATAAGTCTATCCTGCCAGTACCACAATGTCTTTTTTTTTTTTCAGAAAGAGTCTCCTCACTATGTTACCCTTGGTAGAGTGCTCTGACGTCATAGCTCATAGCAACTGCAAACTCATGGGCTTAGGTGATCCTCTTGCCTCAGCCTCCCAAGTAGCTGGAACTACAGGTGTCTGCCACAACGCCTGGCTATTTTGTTGTTGTTGTTGTTGCAGTTGTCCTTGTTGTTCAGCTGGCCCAGGCCGGGTTCGAATCCGCCAGCCTCAGTGTATGTGGCTGGCGCTATAACCACTGTGCTACGGGCACCAAGCCGAATCACAATGTGTCGATGAGCATTGCTGTGGTAAATATCGAAATCAGATATTTGTTCCAACTTTGTTTTTCTTTTTCAAGATTGTTTTGGCAATTTGCAGTCTCTTGAATTTCCATACGAATTTTAAGATCAACTTTGGGAATTTTGATAGGCATTGCATAGAATCTATAGATCAATTTGGGAAGTATTGCTGTCTGAACAATTTTAAGTCCTCAGATCTATGAACATGGATGTCTTTCCATTTATTTAAGTCTTATGTATTTATTTATTTTGAGACAGAGTCTCACTTGGTCAACCTGAGTAGAGTGATGTAGCATCACATCTCACAGTAACCTTAAACTCTTGGGCTTAAATTATTCACTTGCCTCACAGCAACCTCCATCTCCTGGGAGGCTGGGACTACAGGCGCTCGCCACAACACCTGGCTATTTTTTTTGTTGCAATTTGGCCAGGGCCAAGTTTGAACCCACCACCCTCGGTATATGGGGCTGGCACCCTACCCACTGAGCCACAGGCACTGCCCCTTCTTTGATTTCTTTCAATGATTTTTGTAGTTAGAGTGTATATGTCTTGTCCTTCTTTTGTTAAATGTATTCCTATTTTACTCTTTTTGATATTACTGTAAGTGGAGTTGTTTTCTTACTTCTTTTTCAGTGTGGTTATTGCTGCTATATAGAAATACAATTTTTTTTTTAAGACAGAGTTTCATTATGTCGCCCTCAGTAGAGTGCCATGGCATCACAGCTCACATCAACCTCAAACTCTTGGGCTCAAGCGATTCTCTTGCCTGAGCCTCCCAAGTATCTGGGACTACAGGCAGCTATTTTTTGTTGTAGTTGTCATTATTGTTTAGCAGGCTGGGTGGGTTCGAACCAGCCAGCCCTGGTGTATGTGGCTGCCACCCTAACCACTGAGTTATGGGTGCCACCTGAAATACAATTAAGTTTTATATATCGATTTTGTATACTGCAAACTCGTTGAACTCATTTGTTCTAATAGCTTCTGAGAGGATTCCTTAGGGTTTTGTACTTATAAGATCCTGCCATCTGCAAATGGAGATAGTTTTACTTCTTCCCTTCCAATCTAGATTCATTTTATTTCATTTTATTGCATAATGGCCTGGCCTTGGGGATAATTACATCATTGGATACAAGTAGTGAGAGCAGATACCCTTATCTTGTTCCTTATTTTGGGAGAAAAGCATCTTCCACTGTTAGGTATAAAGTTAGTTGGGGTTTTTTCATAAATGCACTTTATCTTGGGCTCAAACAATTCTCTTGCCTCAGCCTCCAGAGTACCTGGGACTACAGGTACCCGCCACAACACCTGGCTGCTTTTTTAGAGACAGGGTCTTGCTCTTGCTCATGCTCAGGTTGGTCTTGAACCCATGAGCTAAGGTAATCCACCTGCCTTGCCCTCACAGAGTGCTAAGTTTACAGGCGAGAGCCATCATCCTCTGGCAATATTTTATCTTCATTCACTAATTTTTTAAATAAATTTAAGTTTTAATTTGATACTGTATTTAAAATGTTTGAGTTTAAGGCTTGGCGCCTGTAGCTCAAGCAGCTAAGGAACCAGCCATATACACCAGAGCTGGTGGGTTCGAATCCAGCCCGGGCCTGCCAAACAACAATGACAACTACAACCAAAAAATAGCCAGGCGTTGTGGCGGGTGCCTGTAGTCCCAGCTACTTGGGGGGCTGAGGCAAGAGCATCGCTTAAGCCCAGGAGTTGGAGGTTGCTATGAGGTGTGCTGCCACAGCACTCTACCCAGGGCAACAGCTTGAGGCTCTGTCTCAAAAAAAAAAAAACAAACCATAAAATAGTGCTGCACCTGTGGCTCAGAGGGATAGAGTGCCGGCCCCATATGCTGGAGGTGGTGGTTCAAATCCAGCCCCGGCCAAAAACTGCAAAAAAACCCCAAAACAAACAAAAAACATAAAATAAAAATAAAATGTTTGAGTTTAAAACAAAAGAAATATTTAGTTTCACCAGTTTTCCTTTTTTTAATTTTTGTTTTGTTAAATTTTACAGGACTGTCAGGTAAATTTCCAGGTACAATTTCCATTTTAGCTGAGTCCAGTGTAGGTTCGCATATCTAACACAAAGATTTTACTTTTTTTTTTTTTTTTTTTTTTTTTTTTTGTAGAGACAGAGTCTAACTTTACTGCCCTCCGTAGAGTGCCATGGCGTCACAAGGCTCACAGCAACCTCCAGCTCTTGGGCTTACGTGATTCTCCTGCCTCAGCCTCCTGAGCAGCTGGGACTACAGGCACCCGCCACAACACCCGGCTATTTTTTTGTTGCAGTTTGGCTGGAGCTGGGTTTGAACCTGCCACCTTTGGTATATGGAACCGGTGCCCTACTCACTGAGCCACAGGCGCCGCCCTAACACAAAGACTTTAAAAGTACACATACACATTCTGCCAGGCTGGAGTGCAGTGACGCAACATAGCTTACTACAACCTCTAACTTCTGGGCTCAAGGGATCTTCCTGCCTCAGCCTCCCAGTAGCTATAAGTACAGGCAGGCACCACAACACTCGGCTGATGTTTTTGTTTTTTGAGTCTCACTTTGTTGCCCTCTGTAGAGTGCTGTAGCATCATAGCTCACAGCAACCTCAAACTCTAGGGCTCAAGCAATCCTCTTGCCCCAGCCTCTTGAGTAACTGAGACTACAGGTGTCTGCTACAATGCCCAGCTATTTTTTAGAGACAGGGTCTTGCTCTAGCTCAGGCTGGTCTCAAACTCCTGAGCTCAGACAATCCACCTGCCTCAGCCTCCCAGAATGCTAGTATTACAGGCATGAGTCACTGTGCCTGGCCCTGGATAATTTTTTATTTTTTATTTTTTGTAGAGACTGGGTTCTGCTATTGTTGTTCAGGCTGGTCTTGAACTGCTGATCTCAAGTGATCCTCCCGCCTCAGCCTCCCAAAGTGCTGGAATTGCAGGAGTGAGCCACAGAGCCCAGCCTGATTTTATTTCCTTTTATGTATCCTAAACACTTAAAACAATAAATTTTACATAATAAATACCAGATTACCAGTATTGTCAATATTGGCATTTTGTGCCTCATGGGATTATTACCAAGATCAGTCATTTAAATTTCTTAGCACAATGCTAGATGTGCCAGTAAAGTGATAAACATTTCATACATAAATTGTTATTCTTAAAACATATGTGAAAATGTCTCTGTCTCTCCTAGCTTTGACACACCCACCTACTTCAGTATCCATGCTGTGACCTGGTAGTCACATAGTGTGAAGGCAGGCAGTCATTCATGTTGTCTGTCTCCCCCACTGGATAGCTGTCTCCTTCAGAATGGAGGTCCTAGCCTTTTGGGGGGTCCCTCCTGAGGCCTGGCTCCCAAGGGCTCTGGGTCACTGCAGGGAAATAGGGTAGGAGAAGAAGAAAAGTATGCTCCGAGACATAGCTAGGGGCCCTTTGGCCCAGATGGCCAGGGTGGTGGAACGTGTGTGTGGTCACACAACTTTGGCACCCTGAAGTCCGAGGTCAGAGGGTGGAGCTGTGCATCAGAGGGCAGAATCTAAGCTGTTTCTGGGGTGGCTAATCCAGCCTGTTCTTCCTGGTTCACCTCCTCAATCAGACGCCTGACTTCTTGGCCTGGCAAAAGTCACAAACTGGGGGAGCAGACTAAGTTTGACTACCCTAAAAGGAATCCTCTCCCACCCCTAGTTTTTGTTTGTTTGTTTGTTTGTTTGTTTGTTTTTGAGACAGAGTCTCACTATGTGGCCCTTGGTAAAGTGCTGTGGTGTCACAGCTCACAGCAACCTCAAACTCTTGGGCTTACATGATTCTCTTGCCTCCCAGGTAGCTGGGTAGCTGGGACTACAGACACCTGCCACAATGCCTGGCTATTTTGTTGCTGTTGTTGCAGTTGTCATTGTTTAGCAGGCCTGGGCTGGATTTTAACCCGCCAGACCTAGTGTATGTGGCTGGCACCCTAACCACTGAGCCACAGGCACTGAGCCCCCTAGTCTTTCAAAGAATTGAACTTCACATAAATGTCCTGATTTCTTGTTCCTCTTCAAAAACTGAAGAGATCTGGACACCTTAGGGCTGCCTTTCTACTTAGGCCCAGGCCCTGGAGCTGAGTAGGGAACTGTAGCCCTCCTGGCCTCTAGACCTTCCCACTCCCTCTGGTCTCACACTGAGCCCTTTTCTTTTCTTCTCCTTCTTTTCCTCCTCCCCTTTCCTTCTTCCTTCCTCCCCCCTCTTCCTCCTTCTGAGACAGAGGAGTGTCTCCCAGTGTCCCCCTGGGTTGAGTGCTGTGGCATCATTGCTCGCAACACCCTCAAAGTCTTGGGCTTGAGCAATCCTCTTGCCTGAGCTTCCCGAGTAGTTGGGACTATAGGTGGCAAACAAGATGCCTGGCTAATTTTTCTACTTTTAGTGGGAATGAGGTCTTGCTCTTGCTCAGGCTGGTCTCAGAGCTCTTGAACTCAATCGATCCTCCTGCCTTGGCCTCCCAGAGTGCTAGGTTTACAGGCATGAGCCACTGCACCCAGGCTGGGCTGGGAATTATGGTTAATTTAATTTAATTTTTTTTAAGGCTAGTCAAGTGAAGCAGTGGGAGGGGAGAATGAGCAAAGGAATCTGTAACTGGTTGTGATCAAGACTTGGACCAGCCTTGTTAATTTTCTTGGGCTAAGGAGAAAATTAAGGAAAATTTTTTTTTAGGAGATGTGGACTGAAATCTTCAGAAAATGAAGTTCTATGATGCTTGTACACTAATTGCAAATGGTTGAATGGTTGGGCAAAATAAAATAAATGCATGAGCATAACATAAGGCTTATACACATTTGTAATTAAATCCCATAAACTAATCTTTTTTTTTTTTTTTTTTTTTTTTTTTGAGACAGAGTCTCACTATGTCGCCCTGGGTAAAGTGTTATGGCGTCACAGCTCACAGAAACCTCAAACTCTTGGGCTTAAGCAATTCTCTTGCCTCAGCCTCCCAAGTAGCTGGGACTACAGTCAACTGCCACAATGCTTGGCTATTTTTTGTTGCAGTTTTGCCAGGGCCAGCTTTGAACCTGCCACCCACGGTATATGGGGTCAGCGCCCTACCCACTGAGTCACAGGTGCTGCCCGCCCATAAGCAGATATTAACAATTATTGAATACAGGTTGTTGGCCCAAGACGCTTATTATTAATTAGTCCAACTTTTCTTTTTTATTATTATATAATTGTACATTTTTATGGGGTATATATGATACTATGATATGTACATATAATGCGTAATGATCAAATCAGGGTAATTGGAATGTCCATCCCCTCAAACATTTTTCTTTGTGTTGGGAACATTGCAACTTTTCTGGCTATTTTGAAATACACATGAGATTACTGTTAACTATAAATTCTGCACTATACTATTAAATACTAGAATTTATTCCTTAGAAACTATTTTGCAAGATAATATTAAAAGAAACAAAAAGGATTTATCCCTCCTACCCAACTGTATTTTTGTACCCCTTATTATAGCCAGGGCCCTTGAGATTTTAGTATTCTGCTATTTATTTAATGATTGAAATAATGTAAAATGTATTAGGCCCTTGTTTGCCCACATTAACCACTCTCTTCCTGCCTAGCACCCTTTGTTCCCACAGTATTTATTGACTTCTAATGTACTGTTCCTTTATGAAGCAGGAGGAAGAGACAACTTCACAACTGGGAGGAAAATCTATGAGTTTCTTTTGCAAAAGGAATTAATTACCTTGAGAAAGTTGCCACTAACTGCTCGCACCCAGAAATCTGGTTACTCAAGGTGTTATTTGGGACTCAAGAGAGACAAATTCCCCCTTTGGTTCCCTGAAACTCCCATAGTAGGTCCATTCCTTTGGGAAGACGATCTGAGAGATCTTGGGCTCCCATCTTGTTTTGGTGAAACTGAGCAAACCTTTCTCTAGCTGCACATTGGATACAAGAGCCTGAATTTAGATCGATGAATTATCAACTTTTCTTTTTAACCTATTATGCCAACTTTTCTGAGGTTTTGGAATTTATCATAATAAAGAATTTGGGAAAAAATCTCTCCTTAAAGAAAGACCATGGAAGTCGTAATTTATACCCAGTGTACTCACTTTTGTTCATATAGCTCCGTACAGTCAGTCACTCCTGTATAAACTAAGCAGGAACAAAAGCTCAATTTGTTTTTTTGTGTTTTTTTTTTTGTAAAGACAGAGTCTCACTTTATCGCCCTGGGTAGAGTGCCGTGGCATCACACAGGTCATAGCAACCTCCAACTCCTGGGCTTAGGTGATTCTCTTGCCTCAGCCTCCCGAGTAGCTGGGACTATAGGCACCCACTACAACATCTGGCTACTTCTTTGTTGCAGTTTGGCCAGGGCCAGGTTTGAACCTGCCACCTTCAGTATATGGGGCTGGCGCCATACCCACTGAGCCGCAGGCACCGCCCCAAAAGTTCAATTTTTGTGCAGAAAATTTGGGAAAAGCAAGTAGTGTTTGGGGAACTGTGAGAGGAGGTGTGAGGGGAGCCTCAGGCAGGGAGGGCCTAGGAGGCACCTGGTGGGAGGGGAAGGGCCTTGCATGCCAGGTCAGGGAAGCCAGGACCTGGACAAGCTGCAGCCTGGCAGGAGTTGGCTGCGGCATTTTAGCTGGAGCACTGAGGATGATAAAGGTGCCTGGGAGGGCAAGGTTGCCAGTCAGGTGAGGTCTGAGGCCTCTCTGATTGTCCCTTAAGGGGAGTGAATGGTCCTGAGAATTTCTCAAGAGCAGCCGGAATTCTTCTTTATGTGTGAAATCTTCTAGTTCATAGTGTTGCCTGATTTCAAGGCCAAAGCCAAGCAAAACATTGTTGATGGCAAAGTAAGTCTGAGGCCTGGATCAGGCTCAGGAGGCCACCGGCACTAGGCTAGAGGCAGGAGGGAATGAGCTAGGTGTTGTGAGAGGGCTGAGGGTGGTACTGGAGATTTACTTCAGGCCATCACGGGAGGTAGGAAGAGCTGGGGACTAAGGCCTGATTTCAGAGCTACCCAGAGGCGGGACTTCCTCTTGGACACCTGGTGACTAAGCAGGATTGGGAGGGGGAGGACAGAGGTGTCTGCTGTGGGTATTGGGTAAGGATGACAATTGGAGATGGAGTCACAAAGGAGGGTGGCCTCGAAGGGAGGAGGAGGGTGTGTCTGGGTACAGGTCCTTGAACAAACCTCAGGGCCGCCAATAATAGGCTGGAGGTTTCAGAGTGTCCTGGCCTAGGGCAGGGGTGTCCCTGGAGTGGGCATGGCCTGCTGGAGGAAAGGCTGTCAGGAGAGACCAGGGGTCAGGAAAGGGCTGAGCTGACCCCTGGTCTCTTGAATTGGGGCAAGGAGTGGAAGGAGAGATGGAGAAATCCAAGGATTTCAAGGGTAGAAGAGGCCAACAAGGTTCTGACTGTCATTGGGGTTGTTCCTGATCCTTCTCAAGTTTGTGCCCCATTCCCAAAATGATGAATAAACAGGGCCTAATACAGAACCCTGTGGGTCCCCTTCAGGCTGGCTGACACATTCACCATGTACTTCCTAGGTCCAAATCCACAGAGTGGGATCTAGGCCAACCCATTTTCTCATCCCATCTTGGCCTTCATCAGGGACCTCCAGATCTGGACCAGGGTGGGGTGAAAATGCAGGGTGTCCATGCCCTAGGGTTAGCCTGTGACCTGAGCCTGTCTAGCTCCCGAGGCAGTGGTGAGCCTTTCCTTTCCTCTCTAAGGAGGAAGGAAAATGAAATGGCCTTTATTAAACAGTTACTGTGTGTTGGGCTGTGTCAGGTACTAGTTTAATAACCTTTTACACCCGCACAATAGGTATCATCCCCATTTTATGCTGACCACAAAGTATCTGCCAAGAATCATTCATGCCTTCATCATTCACTCACTCCTGCATTCATAGTCCGGGAAACTATGAGACACTGGGGATACAAAAGCCTAAGACATGAGGGATTGAGTCAACACTTGGGAAGTGGGCTGTGTGTTGTTTCCCAAACACACAGGAGCCATCTGCAGCTCGACCCCAATTCTGGCCCCAAACCCTCTTGGATTTTGGTGTTCTCCTTAGAGGGCTGTATCAGGATTTTGGCAGTAAGAGAAGGTCTGTGAAACATGTGCTGAAAAACTTCTCCATATGTTTCTGATTTGGCAGGCTGAGCAAACTAGAAAACTCTCCTATTAAAACTTCTTGAAATGTTTGATAAAATCTTTAAAAATTATTTTAGATGCATAGCTGAACTCCCATGAATAAAAGGGAAACCCCAGGAATTCAGAAACAAATGCCAAGGATGATAGTCAATGAGTCGATAAGGTCTCTGCTCTGAGTTGTCAATGAGGGTCAGTAACCAGGAAGCTTGTTTTTTTGTTTTGTTTTATTTTGTTTTGTTGGAGATAGGGTCTTGTTCTGTTGCCCTAGCTGGAGTGCAGTGGTGTCATCATAGCTCATTGCAGCCTTGAACTCCTGCACTCATGTATCCTCTTGCCTCAGTCTCCCATCACACCTGGCTAATTAGAAAAAAAATGTATTTTTGGCCAGACGTGGTGGTTCTCGACAGTAATCCTAGCACTCCGGGAGGCCGAGGCACAGGTAGGTTGCTTGAGTTCAGGAGTTTGAGACCAGCCTGAGCAAAAGGGAGCACCCATCTCTACTAAAAATAGAAAAATTAAGGCCAAGGCAGTGAATTGCCTAAGCTCACAGGTTCGAAACCAGCCTGAGACAGAGAGAGACCCCATCTCTAAAAATAGCTTTGTGTTGTGGTGGGCACCTGTAGTCCCAGCTACTTGAGAGGCTGAGGCAAGAGAATCACTTGAGTCCAAAAATTTGAGGTTGCTGTGAGCTATGATGCCACAGCACTCTACTGAGGGCGACAAAGTGAGAGTCTGTCTCAAAAAAAATAAAAGAAAAGAAAAGAGAAATTAGCCTGGTGTCATGGCAGGAGCCTGTAGTTCCAGCTACTTGGGAGGCTGAGGCAGGAGGATCTCTGAAGCCAGGAGTTGGAGGTTACTGTGAGCTACAGTGATGCCATGACACTCTACCCAGGGCAACAGAGTGAGATTCGGTCTAATAAAACAATTTTTTTTTTCTTTTGGAGAGATGGGGGTCTTGAACTCCTGAGCTCTAGCAATCCTCCTACCTTGGCCTCCCAAAGTGCTAGGATTACAGACAGGTGTAAGCCACTGTGCCTGGCCTTTAAAACATTTTTTTTTTTTTGAGACAGAGCTTCAAGCTGTCACCCTGGGTAGAGTGCTGTGACATCACAGCTCACAGCAACCTCCAACTCCAGGGCTCAAGCGATTCTCCTGCCTCAGGCTCCCAAGTAGCTGGGACTATAGGTACCCGTCACAACGCGGGGCTATCTTTTTGGCTGCAGCCGTCATTGTTGTTTGGCAGGCCTGGGCTGGATTTGAACCCACCAGCTCAGGTGTATGTGGCTGGCACCTTAGCCACAAATGTGCCGAGCCAACCTTTTTTTTTTTTTTTTTTTTTAATACAGATAAAAGCTCATTTTGTTGCCCAGGCTGGTCTTGAACTCCTGGTCTTCAAGTGATCCTCCTCCCTAAAGTTCCTAAAGTGCTAGGATTACAGGTATGAGGGCTGTGCCTGGTTAGGAACTTGTTTTAAAGCCTATATTAGGACAAGAAATGAGGCCAGATAAAAGATACAGGACAATCCAGAATGTGTATATACGTAATTTTTTCGTTTTTTGAGACAGAGTCTCACTTTGTCACCCTGGGTAGAGTGCTGTGGTGTCATTGCCCACAGCAACCTCAAACTCTTGGGCTCAAGCAATTCTCTTGCCTCAGCCTCCCAAGTATCTGGGACTACAGGTGTCCACCACAAATGTCTATTTTTAGAGATGGGGGTCTCGCTGTAGGTCAGGCTGGTCTTGAACTCCTGAGCTCAGGCAATCCACCCACCTTAGCCTCCCAGAGTGCTAGGGTACAGACGTGAGTCACTGCCCCCGACCTTTGTAATTTTGTTTTCTAAATATGCAACCCTAACCCTGGACTCAGATAAAATGGAAATTGTACCTGAGATCCCTGTAAAACTTGAGCCTTGGAAAGCTAGGCTCTCAATGAAAGGGGAGACTGGAGATTAGGTGTTCGTCTAGCTAGGGAAGTGACAGGCAATCTTGTCTGCCTCAGCCTGAGAATTTAAAGCCCATTTCCTGCCTTTGCATGCATGTGGGATTCCAGATCACTCCACAGAAATGGTTCAGTAACGTGCAAACCACAAGTTCAACAGAAATAGAGATATTTCTCAGGAAGAAAAAAAAGAGAGAGAGAGAGAAAGGAGGGAGGGGAGAGCCCTGAAGCTATGTCCCCAGGCTGTGAGGGATTCTCAGGAAATAAAATGAAACAAAAATAAATGATAAATTTATATTTAAGAAATGTCAAAGCCCTTGAGGAAATAATTTAACATGTAAGATTCAAATTAGTACAACGCTTAGGACAATTGGAGCCCCTAGATAGTGATATTATGTGACAATTTGAAAGAGGATTTAAAATTCAGTATATTGGCCTGGTGGGCACAATGGCTCATGCCTGTAATCTTAGAATTTTGGGAGGGCAAGTTAGGAGGATGGCTTGGGCCCAGGAGTTCGAAAAAAGCCTGAGCAAAAGCTAGATCCCCATCTCTATAAAAAATAAAAAGCTCCTTGGGAGGCTGAAGCAGGAGAATTGTATGATCCCAGGAGTTTAAGGTTGTAGTGAGCTAAAATGATGCCACTGTACTCCAGCCTGGGCTATAGAGCAAAGCCCTGCCTGAAAAAAAAAAAAAAAAAAAAAAAGGCTCACACCTATAATCCCAGCACTCTGGGAGGCCAAGGCTGGTGTTGCCTGTGACATCATGAGTTGAAGATCAGCCTGAGCAAGAGTGAGACCCTGTCCCTAAAAAATAGCCAGGCATTGTGTGGGCACCTGTAGTCCCTCCTACTTGGGAGGCTGAGGCAAGGGGATCACTTGAGCCCAAGAGTTTGAGGTTGCTCTGAGCTATGACGCCATGGCAGTCTACCCAGGGTGACAAAGTGAGACTGTCTCCAAAAAAAATCAGTATATTAAAAATTATCAAAGATGGCAAGGCAAAAGTGGCTCATTCCTGTAATCCTAATCTGGGAAATTGAGGCAAGAGGATCACTTGAGGCCGAGGAGTTCAAATCCAGCCTGGGTAATAAAATGAGCTCTTGTTTCTACAAAAAAAAAAAAATGTTTTAAAGGCCAGGCACCGTGATTCACACCTGTAATCCTAGCACTTTGGGAGGCCAAGACAGGAAGATTGCTAGAGCTCAGGAGTTGAAGACCAGACTGAGCAAGAATGAGACCCTATCTCTACCAAAAAAATAGAAAAACTACGTCTGGGTGTGGTGGCTCACACCTGTAATCCTAACACTATGCGAGGCTGAAGTGGGTGGATTGCTTGATCTCAGGAGTTCAAGATTCACTTGAGCAAGAGTGAGAGCCTGTCTTTACTAAAAATAGAAAAACTAATTGGGTGTGGTAGTGCATGCCTGTAGTCCTAGCTACTCAGGAGGCTGAGGCAAAAGGATTGTTCAAGCCCAGGAGTTTGAGGTTGCTGTAAGGTATGACACCACAGCACTCTACATAGGCCCATAGTGAGACTATGTCTTGAAAAAAAAATTAAATAAATAAAATGTCCTTAATTGGTGGAATTATCAGCAGATTGACACAGTGGAAGAGAAGATTAGTGAGCTGGAAGACAGCTTTGAGGAAGTACAGAGGTGAAATAATAATAAAAAAAAAATGAACAAAAATGTTAGGAGACATGGGCAATAGAGTGAGGACATTTAATATATGTCTAACAGAGTTTCCAGAAGGAGTGTGGAGAGAATGGGATAAAGATAATACTTGAAGAAATAAAGAATAAGAATTTTCCAGAATTAGGGTAGTGCCTGGGGCTCAGTGGATAGGGTGCTGGCTCTATATACTGAAGGTGGCAGGTTTGAACCTGGCCCTGCCTAAACTGCAACAAAAAATAGCTGGGTGTTGTGGCAGGTACCTGTAGTCCCAGCTACTTGGGAGGCTGAGACAAGAGAATTGCTTAAGCCCAAGAGTTGGAGGTTGCTGTGAGCTGTGACACCACCACACTCTACTGAGGATGACAAACTGAGACTCAGTCTCTAAAAAAATTTTTTTCCAGAATTATTGAGTCATAATTCTAAAGAATTAAGAAACACTATATATCCTAATCACAATTAAAATAGGTCCATATAGACCACGTGTGGTGGCTTACATCTGAAATCTCAGAACTTTGGGAGCCTGATGTGGGAGGATTGCTTGAGACTAGATGTTGGAGATCAGGTTGGGCAACATAGGAAGACCTTGTTTGGGTAGAGTGCTGTGGTGTCAAGCTCATAGCAAACTCAAACTCTTGGGTTTAAGCTATTCTCTTGCCTCAGCCTCCCAAGTAGCTGGGACTATAGGTGACTGCCACAACACCTGGTTATTTTTTTGTTGTAGTTGTCATTGTTTAGCAGGCCTGAGACGGATTTGAACCTGCCATCCCCAATGTATGTGGCCAGTGTCCTAACCACTGAGCTATGGGCACTGAGCCTATCCTTTTAAATTTATTTAGACTTTAATCTTTATTGTTTCCTTGCTTTTGAGTTTATTTATTTATTTATTTATCTATTTATTTATTTATTTTTAGACAGAACGTCAAGCTGTCACCCTGGGTAGAGTTCCATGGCATCACAGTTCACAGCAACCTCCAACTCCTACGCTCAAGAGATTCTCCTGCCTTCACCTCCTGAGTAGCTAAGACTACAGGCACCTGCCACAAGCTATTTTTTGGCTGTGGCCATCATCGTTGTTTGGTGGGGTCGGGCTGGATTCGAACCCGTCAGGTTAGGTGTATGTGGCTGGCCCCTTAGCCGCTTGAGCCACAGGCGCTGAGCCAAGTTTATTTTTTTTTTTCCTGGTTTCTTAAGGTGGAATACTAGGTTACTGATTTTAAATTTTTGTGTGTTTTTTTTTTTTTTTGAGACAGTGTCAAGCTGTCATCTTGGGTAGTGTCATGGCGTCATAGCTCACAGCAATCTCAAACTCTTGGGCTCAAGCGATTCTCTTGCCTCAGCCTCCTGAGTGGCTAGGAGTATAGGCGTCCACCACAGTGCCTGGCTATTTTTAGAGATGGGGTCTCCTCTGTAGCTCAGAGCTGGTCTCAAACTCATGAGCTCAGGTGATCCACCCACCTGGGCCTCCCAGAGTGCTAGGATTACATGCATAAGCCACCTCACCCAGCCTGAAAAATGACTTTAAGTTGATATTGGTGTATTTGAGCTTCTTCCTCTTCCTCCTCTTCTCCTTCCTCCTCTCCTTGCTCTTCTTTCTTCTTCATTTTCAGACAGACTCAATCTGTTACCCAGGGCTCAGGCAATCCTCCTGTCTCAGCCTCCTGAGTAAGCTAGGAGTACAGGCATACCACCAGCCTGGCTAATTTTTAAATTCATTGTAGAGAGTAGGTCTTGGTGTGTTGTTCAGGCTGGCCTTCAGCTCCTGGACTCAGCGATCCTCCTGCCTTGACCCCTGAAAGTGCTGGGATTACAGGCATGAACCATCACACCCAGCCCAGTTTGAGCTTTTTTTTTTTTTTTTTTTTTTTCCAGTTTGAGCTTTTTAAGGTAGACTTTTAAAGCTTTTCATGAGCTGTTTTGGCTCAATCCCAGAAGGAAACAGAGCACGATTTAAGTGCATGGGATTTTTCTTCTGCTTAATGCAGCAGCTTGCAAGAAGAAATATACTCTAAAAAAAGGAAATTATATAATTTAAAAAGTCATATTGATTTGTATGAAACAACTGGCTCTCTATAAACTCTCATGCAAAGCCTTAGTAATTTGACTTAGCACTTGAACGGTATTTCTGCAGTGGAAATTATCATTAAAGTAATATATCACTCCAACAAAAATATAATTTTATTGTATTATAAAGTACTCTATTGATTTTCCAAAATGGTATAATTTGGAAAAAGTATTAACTTCTTTAGGCTTGTATTTCTAAAAGTCTTTTATAAATTAAAATGCTATATTCTAGGCTGATTATATATATATATAAGTATATATATAAATTATATATGTATATTTATAATTTCATTTGTTTATTTTTTTTGTGAGACACAGTGTCACTCTGTTACCCTAGGTAGAGTGCTGGGGTATCATCATATCTCACAGCAACCTCAAACTTGGGCTCAGGTGATCGTCTTGCCTCAGCCTCCTGAGTAACTGGGACTAAAGGTGCCCACCACAACACCGGGCTAGTTTTTCTATTTTTAGTAGAGACAGGGTCTCGCACTTGCTTAGGGTAGCCTCAAACTCCTGAGCTCAAGTGATCTACCTGCTTTGGCCTCCCACAGTGCTAGGATTATAGGCGTGAGCCACCTCACTCAGCCTAGTCTGTTAATATTAACTGAAAAATATTAGCTAAGTTTCTCAGTGCTCTAAATTTACAGAGGAACAGTTGTTCACATCTTTTAGCATTTTACATTTGCCTACCTCATAAAATCACCATGTGTCAAAATCACACTTCTGTTGCGAAAGCATGAGAGTAGATTACTTGAATGCAATTCTGTTTTGAAGTAGCTATAACCACAAAACATTCTTTTAAATGGAGACTTGTACATATTTAACTTATAAATCAACTCCAACATAAACTGAGGTACTTAATGCTTTTAATAGTGTGGTGCCACAACTGGGGGGAAATTGACTTATCCTAACCACTGAATAAACTGCAGGGTTTTTTTTTTTTTTATGGGAAATCCTTATTTCTGATTAGTGAAGACCAGATGCCATCTTAAAACAATACAGTAAATAAATTTTGTTTCATAATTTCAGGGTAAGTCATTATCAGCCATTAAATAGTATTCCGGGTGTGTGTGTGTGTGTGTGTGTGTGTGTGTGTGCCTGTAGCTCAGTTGGCATGGTACCAGCCACATACACTGAGGGTGGTGGGTTTGAACCCGGCCCTGGCCAGGTAAAACAGCATTGACAACTGGAACAAAAAATATGGCTGGGTGTTGTGGTGGATGCCTGTAGTCCCAGCTACTTGGGAGGCTGAGGCAAGAGATTAGCTTAAGCCCAAGAATTTGAGGTTGCTGTGAGCTGTGATGCCACTGCACTCTACCCAGGGCAACAGCTTGAGGCTCTGTTTTTTTTTTAAAAAAGTAAACAAACATATCAATGAATAAATAAATATATAAACAAATAAATGGAAAAGGTGGGTAAAAGTGGGTGGAAATGGAAAATTTCAAGAGGGAAATAAAATCTCTTTTAAAAATTGTAAATTCTGGGCAGTGCCTGTGGCTCTGAGTGGGTAGGGCACCAGCCCCATATACTGAGGGTGGCAAGTTTGAACCCGGCCCTGGCCAAACTGCAACAAAAATTGCTGGGCATTGTGGCGGGCACCTGTAGTCCCAGCTACTTGGGAGGCTGAGGCAAGAGAATCGCCTCAGCCTAACAGCTGGAGGTTACTGTGAGCTGTGGCACTATACAGAGGGCGACAAAGTGAGACTGTCTCAAAAAAAAAAAAAAAGAAATAAAAGAAAAATTGTAAATTCTATTTCTCTGTTAAGATTTTCTGTGTCTTGGCCAGGTGTGGTGGCTCACACCTCTAATCCTAGCATTCTGGGAGGCTGAGGTCGGTGGACTGCTTGAGCTCCCAAGTTCAAGACCAGCCTGAACAAGAGCAAGACCCAATCTCTAAAAAATAGCCAGCTGTTGTGGTGGGCACCTGTAGCACTCTGGGAGGCTGAGGGGTATTGCTTGACCTCGGCAGTTGGAGACTAGCCTGAGCAAAAGCAAGAACTTTTTTTTTTTTTTTTTTTTTTTTTTGAGACAGAGCCTTAAGCTGTCGTCCTGGGTAGAGTACCGTGAATCACAGCTCACAGCAACCTCCAACTCCTGGGCTCAAGCAATTCTCCTGCCTTTGCCTCCCACGTAGCTGGGACTAAAGGCGCCTGCCACAACGCCTGGCTATTTTTTGGTTGTAGCCGTCATTGTTGTTTGGTGGGCCTGGGCTGGATTCGAACCCGCCAGCTCAGGTGTATGTGGTTGGCCCCTTAGCTGCTTGAACCACAGGGGCTGAGCCATCTCTTCTTTATTTGCGACAGAGTCTCAAGCTGTTGCCCTGGGTAGAGTGCCATGGTGTCATACTTCACAGCAACCTCCAACTCTCAGACTCAAGCGATCCCCTTGCCGCAGTTTTTCTATATTTAGTAGAGACAGGGGTCTCACTTTTTGCTCAGGCTGGTCTTGAACTCGTGAGCTCAAGCAACCTACCAGCCTCATCCTCCCAGAGTGTTAGGATTACAGGTGTGAGGTACCTCACCTGGCCGCAAGACCCCATTTCTACTAAAAGAATTAGAAAAAATAGCTGGGCGGGTGACACCTGTGGCTCAGTGGATAGGGTGCCTGCCACATATACTGAGGGTGGTGGGTTCGAGCCTGGCCCCGGCCAAACTGCAACAAAAAATAGCCGGGCGTTATGGCGGGTACCTGCAGTACCAGCTACTCTGAGGCTGAGGCAAGAGAATCGCCTAAGCCCAGGAGTTGGAGGTTGCTGTGAGCTGTGATGCCACAGCCGTCCACCAAGGGCGATAAAGTGAGACTCTGTCTCTAAAAAAAAAAAAAAATTAGCTGGGCATTTTGTGGTGGCTGCATGTAGTACCAACTACTTGGGAGGCCGAGGCAGGAGTTTGAGGTTGCTATAAGGTAGGCTGACATCATAGCACTCTAGCCTGGGGAGACAGACTGAGATTCTGTCTCAAAATAGAAAAAAATAAAGTTTCCCACCTAACTGCACACATTGAGAATCCCAGCATGAGTTCTACAGTGCAGCCCCCTCCAAGCCTCCAAGTTCCTAGTTAACCTCATTGACAACCACCACCAATGCATCCTGGCCTTGGTACTCAAGGCCTTGTGTGGTCCTCTCCCCCACCGAATCAGGGTTGGTTGTGACCAGTGGAATATGAAGTGGGGTTTTGAGGCCAGGCTATAAAAGGCAGTGGCACTAGGCTGGGCGTAATGGCTCACGCCTGTAATCCTAGCAGTCTTGGAGGCTGAGGCAGGTGGATTGCCTGAGCTCAGGACCAGCCTGAGAGTAGTCCTAGCTACTTGGGAGGCTGAGACAAGAGGATCGCTTGAGTTCAAGAGTTTGAGATTGCTGTGAACTATGATGCCAGGGCACTCACTGAGGGTGACAAAGTGGAAAAAAAAAAAAAAAAAAAAAAGGCAGTGGCACTTTGATTTGTTCTTGGGAAGTGCTCGTTGAAGGCTGCTGCGGGGACATATTTAAGCAGCCTGTGGAGAGCACCATGCAATAAACCGACGACCTCTGCCCATAGCCAGCATCAACTTGGGTGCCACATGAGCAACATAAAAGGGTCCTTGTAAGGGAACCTAATCCCCAATCACACCCTCAAAGGACTGAAAGACCGCACACCCAAATCACACTCATGTGGCTCCCAAGATCTTGAAAACAGAAATTATGAGCAGTGAGTGATCACTGATTAAGCCACCAAGTTTAGGAGGGATTTGTGACACATTGATTAACTTAAGTGACCACCTCTCTCCTTAAAGGCCCTAGCCTCAAGGGTGTAGCTATTTCCTGCTGTCAGTCATCTCTAGGTTGCTTCAGGATCCATTTTTTTTTTGAGACAGAGTGGCACTTTGTCACCCTGGGTAGAGTGCTGTGGCGTCATAGTTCATAGCAACCTCAGACTCTTGGGCTCAAGAGATCCTCTTGCTTCAGTCTCCCAAGTAGCTGGGACTATAGGCCCCTGCCACAATGCCTGGCTATTTTTATTTATTTAGAGACAGAGTCACATTTTGTTGCCCTCGGTAGAGTGGCGTGGTGTCATAGCAACCTCAAACTCTCAGTCTTAAGCAATTCTCTTGCCTCAGCCTCTTGAGTAGCCACAACATCTGGATGTTTTAGAGATAGGGTCTTGCTCTGGCTCAGGCTGGTCTCGAACCCATCAGCTCCGGCAATCCAGTTGCCTCGGTCTCCCAGAAAGCTGGGATTACAGGTGTGAGCCATAATACCTATGGATCCACTTTTTTGCTTTCCACTGTCTTTCAGTTCCCTGTGTGAACAATTCCCTGTATTAAATGCTTTGCTTTCTTTTTTTTTTTTTTTTTTTTTTTTTGCAGTTTTTGGCTGGGGCTGGGTTTGAACCTGACACCTCTGGCATGTGGGGCCAGCGCCCTACTCCTTTGAGCCACAGGTGCTGCCCTCTTTTTTTTTTTGAGACAGAATCTCACTTTGTTGCCCCACGGTAGAATGCCATGGTGTCACAGCTCACAGCAACCTCAAAATCTTGGGCTCAAATGATTCTCTTGTAGTCCCAAGTAGCTGGGTTCCAAGGTGCCTGTCCCAACACCCAGCTATTTTTATATTATATTATTTACATTATATTTTAATTTTTATATTATTTTATTTTTTTGAGACAGACTCTCACTTGGTCACCCTTGGTACCTCAAATTCTTGGGTTCAAGTGATCCTCTTGCTTCAGCCTCCCAAGTAGCTGGGACTACAGGCACACGCCACAATGCCCAGCTGTTTTTTTTTTTTTAGAGATGGGGTTTCACCTTGGCTCAGGCTGGTCTCAAACCTGTGAGCTCAGGCAATCCACCCACCTCAGCCTCCCAAGTGCTGGGATTATAGGCATGAGCCACAGCTTATGCCTGGCTATTTTTAGAGATGAGGTCTCACTCTGTCTCAGGCTGGTCTTGAACCTGTGAGCTCAGGCAATCCACCCGTCTTGGCCTCCCATAAATGCTCTGCATTTAAAGTAACTGTGTGAAGATTTCCATGTATTCAATGCCCTACATTTGAGGTAACTAGTATGGTTTCTTTCTTCCTGATAGGATCCTTGAGTTTTAGAAGACATCATTAAGTGTGAAAAAGCAATATATTCCTAAGTGTATCTCCTATCTCCCCAAACCCAGCCTTTGGAAAACTTTCACTTGTCCTAGGACTGGGCCATGACCTCTGTCACTCTGTAAACCTGGGCTGTGGGTACTTTCTGCCCTTGACATCCTCTGATGACCCAATCACCCTTGCACCCTTATCTTCCTATCAGGCTTTTAATTCTTCTCGTTTCCACTATTTCCTTGGGACCCCAGGCACATACTGCCACACAGGACCAGGGTGGAGTACGGAATTTATTTTATTGTTCTGAGTCTGGGTTTTGTTCCTTGGATGTCACGATTCCTGGATGGGGTGAGTGTGTCCCACTCCTTAAGTCATAGTCCCATGGGCCTGTTTACATTGTTTTCCAGGTTCAAAGTGCACTGAGAAAGCTTCACAGTTTTAATACTTCCTAGATGCTCAACTGAGGCAAAATGACAGAATGGCCCTCCCACCCCGCCCGCCAAAAAAATAAAACCCCAAGCCCCCAGCAGCTGCTGCTGCAGCCGTATGAAAAAATAATACAAACTCTTTTTAAAAAATAGATTACACAGAAAGAACCCAGAGGACGGGGGAGGGAGCGTGAGGAAGGGCAGGGAGCCTCAGGGAGAGGCTGGGAAGGGGTACTGAGATGACCTCGGGGCTGGGCTGCTGGTGGACACTTGCCTTGTGCCCTTGGCCCAGCCGCCCCCTGTGCCAGGCACTGTGGCTCCCTTCCCTCCAAGGGACCCCTCTTTACCCTGAGGCCTAGTACTTATTTCTCACTAAAGTGGCTTTGATAAAGAAAGGAAAAAGACCCAAAGTGAGAGGCAGGGCTGCTGCTCAGCCCTTCCATGGCTAGGATAAGACGTCTCTCTGCTTTGGGGGACTGGATAATTATCAATGCCCGCTGCTCCCTAGACATCTTCAGGGGACAGTGGGCCCCAGACTCGCCATTTGGCTCCTGGGAATGCACACTCCTGGAAACTTGGCCTTGCCCAGGACATACGCCCTCTCATGTACCCAGCTGTTACAGGGCACAGTTCAGGGGCTGCCTCCCAGCCCAGCCTTGGAGGGCTGTATATGGGTGCAGCATGTGCAGGACGGCCAGGGGCAGTGGTGTGTAGGATGGGGCATAACTCATGAGGCCCTCCAGCTCATGCAGGAAGAAGCCAAGACAGAGGTACAGCAGGGCCACAGGATGGTGTGTGAAGCTGGGCCAGCTCCGGGGCCTGGGCAGAGGGAGGGCAGGGGGTGAGGACTGCAGGGTGGGAGAAGGCAAATCAGGGCCTGGCTCTGGGTGCCCGTTGCCTCAGCTGAGGGCTCCACACCTGGCCACCTCTGACAGAGGAATCTGGTGAGGGTCAATTTTTTGGAGGTAGGGATAGGGGCAGCTGGGTGGGCTGGGCTCAGTCAGGGACCTCAGGGTGGGCAGGCAGTCCACTCTCGCCACGCCGATAGGTCTCCCAGAAGCCCCTCTCCAGCTGCTCTAGCTGTGGGCCCAGTGGCAGATGGCCAGCCAAGTGCATGCGAAGTGTCTCCAGCCAGTGCTCCAGCTGCACAAAGGAGGGCCTGGGTGATACACAGGGTGGATGGTGGGTCTGGCTCTCCTGGGGATCAGCCCCACCCTCCAGGCAGTCCCACCCCACTCACCTCTTCTCAGGGTCCAGATCACAGCAGCGCACAGTAATAGGGAAGAAGCTTGGGGGGCAGTTTGGGGGACAATAGCGGTCCAAAAAACCTCGCACATTGAGGCCAAAGTCCATGGTGCGGGGCAGGTAGTCAGGGTCTGCATTCACCCGCCCGATGATCTGTCCAGCACAAAGCCCAGCAGTTATCTCAGGGGTACCCTAGCCTGGGCATCTGGATGTCATCCAGGTAGTTTGAGGGTAGGTCACAATGGGCCTGGCCCAGCCCAACCCTTTCCCACTGGGGTCAGGCCATTCCTTGCTGTGGGCAGCCCTGTTCCCAGAGGCCATCATGGCCTGAGGCCCTTGTACCTCCCTAGTCTGTAGCCTGGGAGTATGGGGTGTATAGAGGAGCCCTGGGTCCTGCCACCACTGCCAATGACCCCGTGACCTACCTCACACAGGACAATTCCAAAGGAAAATACATCCACTTTCTCATCATAGCTGCGGCCTAGGCAAAGAAACACTGTTAGCAGGTGAAACAGCACCAGGAATGATGCCAGATGGTGCTGGGCCAGGGACCGTCCAATGGGAGGGGATGTCCTGGCCAGGAGGTCAGGACCAGGGGGCAAATGCTAGCTACACCCACGGACATCAGGGCTTAGGTTCTGACCCCAACCCCACCAGGCTGAGCAACCCTTCCAGAGCTCTGAGGATGGAAGAACGAGTGCCTTGGGCAAGGAGTTCCAGGTTCAGCTTGGTCACTGACCAGCTGTGTGATTTCAGAAATATCGTGAACTGTGATATGTTACTGTAGGGGGAAAAAAGTCATTGCAGGTGTGTTTAATTTAAGGATCTTGAGCTGAGAATCTGGACTATCTGGTGGACTTTAAGTGCCATAGCAAGTATCCTTATAAAAGACAGGGGTGGGCACGGTGGCTCACGCCTATAATCCTAGCACTCTGGGAGGCGCGAGGTGGGTGGATCACCTGAGCTCAGGAGTTAAAGACCAGCCTGAGCAACAGTAATACCCTGTCTCTACTAAAAATAGAAAAACTAACTGGGGCTTACTGGCGGGCACCTGTAGTCCCAGCTATTTGGAAGGGTGAGGCAAAGGGATTGCCTGAGCCTAAGAATTTAAGGTTGCTGTGAGCTATGATGCTACAGCACTCTACCCAGGGTACAGAGTGAGGCTCTGTCTCTAAATGAATGAATGAACAAATGAATGAATGAATAAAAAGATAAATAAATGGGGCGGTGCCTTTGGCTCAGTGACTAGGGTGCCAGCCCCAAATACCAAGGGTGGTGGGTTTCAACCTGCCCGGCCAAACGGCAACAACAAAAAAAAATAAATAAATGAGACAGACAGGCTGGTCCAAGTGCAGTGGTGTTTACAACCGATTATAAGAATAGGGAAGACACGCATAAGAGGACCAGGCTCCACACCCATAGCTCAGCAGCTAGGGCACTAGCCACATACACCAGGGCTGGTGGATTCAAACCCAGCCCAGGCCTGCCAAACAACGACAACTACAATTAAAAAAAAAAAAAAAATAGCTAGGCGTTGTGGTGGGCGCTTGTAGTCCCAGGCACTTGGGAGGCTGAGACAAGAGAATCGCTTAAGCCCAAGAGTTTGAGGTTGCTGTGAGCTGTGATGCCACAGCCCTCTATCAAGGGTGACAGTGAAATTCTGTTTCAAAAAAAAAAAAAAAAAAAAAAAAGAGGAGGACCAGGCTCAGTGTATGCAGGAGCAGACTGGAGTGATGCAGCCATAAACCTGAGAACGCAAGACAACCAGAAGCTGAAAAAGGCAAGGAATGCGATCTCCCCTGGGTCCCCCTCGAGGGAGTATGGTCCCGTGGGATTATAGACTTCCAGCCTCCAAATCTGAGAAAGAATCTATTTCTGCTGTTTTAAGTCACTGAGGTTATAATAATTGGTTACAGCAGCCTCAGGAAACTTACACAGACTCTCTGAGTCTGTTTCTTTATATGTAAAATGAGGATAATACTATCTACCTAATGATATTAATGATGATCAGCACAGCCACTTTAATTTATTGGATGCCAACTAGGTAGTGATGAGCTTACAAACCTTATGCAATCTTCACACCACCCCTTAAAGATAGGGACCATGGGGCGGCACCTGTGGCTTAGTGAGCAGGGTGCCAGCCCCAAATACCAAGAGTGATGGGTTAGAACCTGACCCTGGCTAAACTGCAACAAAAAATAGCCGGGCATGGTGGCAGGCACCTTTAGTCCCAGCTACTTGGGAGGCTGAGGCAAGAGAATCACCTAAGCCTAAGAATTGGAGGTTGCTGTGAGCTGTGACGTCACTGCACTCTACCGAGGGCGACAAAGTAAAACTCTATCTCTAAAAAAAAAAAAAAAAAGGACCATGAAGATTCTCTCTCTCTCTTTTTTTTTTTTTAGACAGAGCCTCAAGCTGTCACCCTGGGCAGAGTGCTGTGGCATTACAGCTCACAGCAACCTCCAACTCCTGGGCTCAAGCGACTCTCTTGCCTCAGCCTCCCAAGTAGCTGGGACTACAGGCACCTACCACAACGCCCGGCTATTTTTTGGTTGCAGCTGTCATTGTTGTTTGGCAACCCAGGCTGGATTCGAACCCACCAGCTCAGGTGTATGTGGCTGGCGCCTTAGCTGCTTGAGCCACAGGTGCCGAGCCGAAGATTCTCTTATAGGCAAACCAGGGGCTGGCTCTGGGCAGAAGTCTGGGATATGTTAACTATATTAACTTGGTCAGTGCTGGTACTGAGCTGACCCATGGTTGGCTCACCTTGAACCTGTGTTTGCGTATCACCTGCTTGTGCTGGGACTTTATAACGTATACTCTGGGCATACATAGGACCAATGACCACAAAGAAATGAGGTAGGGAAGTGAGGCCCTGTGGGAGGCAGAACCAGGGTCTTCTAAAGACGCCCATGTCCTACCCCTAGTATGTGTGCATGTGCTACTTTACATGGGACTTTGCATGTGGGATTAAATTAAGGGTCTTGAGTTGGAGATAGTAGCCTGGGTCATCCCGGTGGGTCCAGGGCTCTCCAACAAGGGAGAAATGAGGTAGTCCCCAGGAGCTAGAAATGACAGGAAGACAGATTCTCCCTGGAGCCACCAGAAGCAGCGTAGCCCAGCCCAGCTAATACCTAGACTTTAGTCTGGTAAGACTGATGTTGGGCTTTGCACCTCCGGAACTGTACGATAATTTAAGCCACCAAGTGTGTAGGAATGTGTTACAGCAGAAATAGGAAACTAACCAGGACCCAAAGAGGAAGCAGAAGGTCTGAGAAATTCGGGGGAGATCAGAGGCTTGGTGGCTACAGCTCTGCTGGGCCTCCGGGCCCCCCAAAGACGGTGCCAGCTCTAGCCCAGGGGTCTGGGAGCCCTGGCAGTTGAGGTACCCACTTACCGTTGATCATCTCAGGCGCCATCCAGTAGGGGTTGCCCACCACAGTGTAGCGCTTTTTACGATCTGGCTTCTTGAGGCTTCGCAGATCCTCGGGCTGAGTCTTCTCATCCACCATAAGCCGTGCCAGCCCGAAGTCAGCCACCACCACATTCTTGTTCTGGGAGATGCAACATGGTCACCCTGAGGCCTGATCCTGGCACTGCCTGTCCAGCATGCTCCTGGCTGGGACCCCACAACAACCCCAGACAGCCCAGAACACACCCAGGGCTGGTGCAGGGTCTGTCCTTGGCAAATGGAGCTTTTGGAAACAACTGAAAATGCTACCACAATGCTGTACCCTCTGCCCGTGCATATCACTCCCCTAAACCATCCTGTTGCACTCCCCTCCTCTAAGTACTTCCTCTGCCCCATGAGGGCACTAGTGCTGCCTTGTTTAGAAAACAGGAATTCAGATTAGAGATCCAGGCCCTACATATGCCACATCACAGATTTCATCTTTAATTCTCCTAAAAATCCAGTGAAGTCTGTTATTTTTATCCTCATTTTACAAATAAAGGGCCCACACAGGTTAAGCAAGTTGCCCAAGGTCCCAGCTGTCAGTGACAAAGCTGGGATTTAAACCCACAAGTTTGGGCTCAGCGCCTGTAGCATAGTGGTTACGGCACCAGCCACATACATTGAGGGTAGTGGGTTTGAACCCGGCTCAGGTCAGCTAAACAATGACGACTGCAATAAAAAATAGCTGGGCCTTGTGGTAGGCGCCTGTAGTCCCAGCTACTTGGAGGCTGAGGCAAGAGAAATCTTTTTTTTTTACATAAATTAACCCATATATTAGTAGCTTGTGTTGTCTGAAATTTATAAATTACCCAGTCTGAGGCTTTCTGTGATAGCAACACAAAAGGACTAAGACACTTAATGCCAGGGGCCCTGGTAGCCTGGACCCTACACTGAGGAACAAGTAATGGACACAGCAAGAAGGCAGGGCCCCAGCCAGCCAGGGGTCAGAACCAGGCTCTTCCTGAAGGGAAGAACCCTGTGCTTCCTTTGGGAGTGACATAAATGAGGACAGGCACCTGGAGAAAACTGTACAGGATAGCAGATTTGGGGGGGAAGGGGCAGGGGAGAAGCTGACCATGTGTCCCAGGTCCACCTAGATTAGGCTGCAGGTAAACATGGTCCCTCTCGGGGTCCATCACCTGAGGTGTAATACCAGGTGGTAGGCTGGTCAGGGGATCTTGACCAGGATCCTTGGACCCTCCTTCCTGCCTGGTTCTCACAAGCCAGTGCCCATTAGGATTGAGTGCTGATTCCTGCCTGTGCCTTTCAGAAGACCTGAGGTGGGGGCTAGCAATCTGCACTTTTAATGAGAACCCCAGGGTCTTCTGACATGGGGTCTGTAGACCCTGCTATGGGAAACACAGCTCTAGGGGAAACAGTGAGGGTGACTGCTAGGATTCTCAGAGGCCCCACGTTGTAAGAGGGGTTCTAAAGTCTTGTTTGTACACAGATAAGATTTCAGGGACAAGAAGGTTCACAACTCTCAGACCCTTTTTTTTTTTTTTTTTTTTTTTTAACAGAGTCTCACTTTATCACCCATGGTAGAGGGCCATGGCATCACAGCTCACAGCAACCTCCAGGTTTTGGGCTTAGGCGATTCTCTTGCCTCAGCCTCCCGAGTAGCTGGGACTATAGGTGCCCGCTACAACGCCCGGCTATTTTTGTTGCAGTTTGTCTGGGGCTGAGTTTGAACCCACCACCCTTGGTATATGGGGTTGGCGCCCTACTCAATGAGCCACAGGCACTGCCCATTCTTTTTTTTAGAGACAGTCTCATTTTGTCACCCTCAGTAGAGTGCTATGGCATCACAGCTCACAGCTAAGACTCCTGGGCTTAGGTGATTCTCTTAGCCTCAGCCTCCTGAGTAGCTGGACTACAGGCACCAGCCACAATGAATGTCTGGCTATTTTTTGTTGCAGTTTGGTCGTGGCTGGATTCCAGCCTTGATATATGGGGCTGGTGTCCTAACCACTGAGCCACAGGTGCCGCCCAACTCTCAGATTGTTTTTATTTTTTTTTTAGAGACAGAGTCTCATTTTATCGCCCTTCATAGAGTGCCGTGGCGTCACAGTTCACAGCAACCTCCAACTCCTGGGCTTAGGCGATTCTCTTGCCTCAGCCTCTCGAGTAGCTAGGACTACAGGTGCTCGGCACAATGCCCGGCTCTTTTTTTGTTGCAGTTTGGCCAAGGCTGGGTTTGAACCCGCCACCCTTGGTATATGGGGCCGGCACCCTATCCAATGAGCTATAGCAGGGGTGGCGAACACGCGGCTAGAGCCGCACGCGGCTCCCGGCCAAAATGAATTTCGGCTCTTTGCCTCTTATCATTATTTTGTATACTGTGGCTCTTTGCCAAGTTTGGATTTTGTTATGCTGCTTCTGAGGAGGGA